>JAQFYG010000613.1:0-27327 GCA_034694325.1 Entomobrya corticalis | reverse complement strand
AAAACTGATATGCATGGAACGTTTTGCAAGAAATCATTATCTGCTTGTTGTGAGGAGAAGACGGTGATTTTGCTTGGTCAGAAAGAAGTATATTTTTGATCTGATCTTATTTTGACATGTCCATTTTTTACTTATACATCGTGAATGTGTGAGCTTTTTACAGCTTTAGCTTGTGACATTATTTATCTCTGCTGTTGGCAGTTTGTTTAAGAAAGTACAAATTTAAAGAAATATTTCAAATTTTCTGCTTCCGTTTGCCAAAATCTAAATTTTTCATACGCTGCTGTCAAAATAATAGCGAGTGTTTTATGGAAGAACACTTGTTAAATTGAGCGTAGGTTTATACAGTTTGCCCTCCACAACAGCGTGTTACATTTCACGTCTCTAAACTTTGCAACATTGGTTTCTGTAGAGTGTGGAAAAAATGTGATTTGTTCTGCCCCAAAAATAAGAACTGGAAGAGATAAAAACCGAGCGATAGTGCGAATTTACGTAGAGATATTTACAGTAAAGCACACAACACAAGTACGAAGAAAATACCAAAAACTTCAAAACATATAGGATTACATAACCGATACAAAGGAACTCTTACTAAAACCAAGACTTTACCTTTACATTACTCAGGTATTTTCTTAAGCATTTCTTTAAACCTTCATACTCATTTGAATCTGTCTTGCATTTAGTATAGGATTAAAAACCATGCAGGTTTTACCAATACAGCCAGTAGGCATTTATCTAACAAGAGGAAAAACAATGTAGTACAAGAAATGTGCTCTTGTAAACTAATCTTTTTACATATCCTGGGAAAATCTCTGGGACACAAACAAATGAGGAATGGTTTGCATTTCCGTACTTCAAAGAGTGATTTACATTCTGCCGGGTTAATAATAGCAACTTTTTCATGATAAGGAAGCTAAAAAAGAAAAAAAATGTGCTTATACATAAGCAAATATGCAATATGTAGCACGCTAGGAGGATATACATTAGACGTTTTAACTTTGTGACTTGATACATCTAAATAAATGTTTACGTTGCAAAATGTTTTTTATTTAAGTTGTCAGTCAACGACAGGAAGACAACACTGTTTTAATATAGATGCTGATAGAGGAACAAATAGAAACCATAAGGTATTCGCTGCATATACGCATTACATGAGAATTTTCAAAAACTTTCCGTACAAAAGCGTCGTGCATAAACCACAAAAGTTGGTTGGTTTTGTAGAACAATAAAATCTAATTATATTATGCTTACCTACCCTTGTGTGTGCTACTGTTGATAATGTGTACTGTTAATTACCTCAGTATGTATAGGTTCTGTATCAGATTGTCTCTTATTGTCAACATATAAAAGTGTTACAATTACAACCCACGTAAGTCGTAAAGAAGCATATATCTTTAAATATTAAACATATTCAAATAAATTATTCACAAGAAAATAATGCTTTTACTCGATATTGTATCAGTCATCAGTATATATCTGTAATGCTGTACATGCACTTTTTTGCAAAGCAGCCAGGAAAATAGTACGTTTCATCGAAAAACTAAAAACCAATACCAACCCATTCTTCAATTGATTTTACATCAAATTCCTAGAATAAAGCTTTTGTTGAATACTGAAAGACTTGCATGAAATTAAGTACAATATTAGGTATATACGTATTATATATTAAATAGAAATGCAAAAATAGTGATGATACTGATGATGACTATTCCAACATATAATTTAGTTAGTATATTTTAGTCTGAGGTGATTGAATTTGCATATTGGTAACCGAATATATATTTTTTGCAATATATGATACTTTTACATGTGAAAATTTTGAGCAATGCAAAGACGCGCTTTTTCTAAAAAATGATGAACAACGGTTAGAACAAGATTATGACTACAAGAGTTCTATATAAAGATACCAATATAAGATCATTTTTGAGCATGAAAGGGTACAATGCACCATAATTCAATAAGAAGATGCCCATGCTAATGCTGACTTCAATGGGAAAATATTTCTTTCTACCTGTAGGGATTAAATTCGTTTGACTTAGACAGTACTCCTGCATCAAATATCCTTTCTTTGATGGTCTTTTCTTTCTTAGCTCACAGTTTACAATATTACAGCTGGTGATAAATAATGCACTTATAACTCGACACATCACATTTTGTAGTGTGGTCCATCATTTAGAACAGGTAGTCTTAATGAGCTGATGTAATAGGAACCATGAAATGAAATGATACTACATAGCAGTCATGAATGAACTCTAAGAAGCCAAAAACGAACGATAAACAAATTTTAGCACTTATATGTATTAAAAAAGCAATCATGTGCATATGTATATAAAATGAAAATGTTTACTGTTCAACTCATGGATTCAGACAAGACCAGACATATATACATTATATCATATCCATATCCATACCCCATACCATAATAATATATCGCTCTGGAACTGGAATATTTAACATTTTTCTTCTTTATATGTGAAACAACACGCAGGTATTTATAAAGCATGTAAAATGTAAAACAAAGGAGAGAGGGAGAAAGAATATTTGGCAAGATAAGAGTAGAGAGTAAACAAAGAATTCTGACAGCTGCAGAATGAGATGATGGACAAAAAGAACAAATCAGCAGTAATTTTACTCAAATAATACTTTTATATTCTGTAACGTACCATTAGTATAATTCAGCAAATATTTAATGTCTTTTGTTTTCAAATAAAATCACCATAAATCGTATATCATCAAATATTGAAAGCAATTCACTTGACAGTGTATTGGGATTGGGAGTACACATCGTTATTCAACGATTTATTGGTCCTAAAGCATATAATATGTAGCTTGGGTCAAAGTAAACAAAAAGCAATTGTCCACTGTTTGGTTGGACATACCCTGATGAACACACAGTAGTTTAATGAGACAATATTATAGGGAACTATTGTGACCAGTGGTCGACAGTTTTATGGAATATTTATTTCAATGAACATGTTGAGTATAGTATAACAATCAGCGTTAAATGGTCTCGAAAATCTAATGTTTTCTATAAAGGAAATGGCATTTGCATTTGGAAATGGGCGTGCAAAATCTTGATGAGATTTTGAGTTGTTTATGCAACCCATGAAATATCTAAAATTTCAAAACTTTCAGCAATGCATTATGACAGTCTTATTAGCAATGCAATGCTTTCTTTATCTGTTTATTTTATAAAAAGCGATTGTTGCAAAATATTGAGCATGCATATTTTAACTCAAGAATTTTAGCTATATACATTCGTCTTCACTTCAATGCAGAGGACTAGGACTGGAGGCTATCAAGGAAAAATCAGGTCCTAATTGTTATTTTGTGAAGGCAAACTCAACCTAAGCATGCATTTAAAATTAAAACCAGACACTTGTACTAATGCCAAGTTGTTTACATTCATCTATTAAAGAATTATATCTTCTATTGATTATGCTTTCGTTAAACACGTCAAGTTGCCATCAAACAAAAGGTAGATGTGTTGAACAAAAAAGTACTTCGAAATGGTTTCATTCTTGTTCGTTTTCCAAGTAACCGTACCAGAAAAGCCGACTGAATCAATAGGGATAGCACATTCATCGGGTGGGTTCTAGTTCAAAACTTGTGGGTTGCTGACGAATTTCATGAATACAGAATGCCGAAAGTTTACAGGTGATGCAATGAAATGAAGTTTCATTCATTTAATTTTTGCATAAAAACCAGTTATTGAGTTCGGGTTTTGTGTGTAATAATAATATATAGGATTCATGGGTTCATGTATAGATATTGGTTTTACATTCATTACTATCTTGCGTTTCTTCAGTTTTAAGCATCAAACTATAATCATCAGATAGAATATTGGAGAGATGATAAAGGATAGGGAACAAAAAAGGGAAAATGAATTGTTCATTTAAAGAATAGAAAAATTTCCATCACTTCGCATTGATCAACAACAACGATCAAAATTATTGAAGTTCAAATTGAACCACAGGGCAGTCAATGACAAAATATAGTTTTCTTATAATCAAATAATATGATATCAGATATCAATCAGTAATAATTTGATGAACTCGTATGGGAATCAATATAATTCGTCAACTCAGTGTGCAATGAATGATATTTGTTCGATTCACATTCCTTGATTATAAACAGGCTTAAATGTTTTTCTGCAAATTTTACTATATGAGGCAATGGAATTTTTATTGCAATTTTTATCAAAGATTTACTTAACTTTTAAGCTCGCCCCACGCAAAAATTTATTTCGCTTTTCGCATGTATGTTTTCTCAAAGGTGGAGAGTAGAAAACGAAAGCAATTTTGCTAAGTGAAAATGTCTCTTTGAAGGTCGTTGCAATAATAAATACTCCGTACGCTTCATTTGTCATATTAATGCAGACACATACTCGCTGTAATCCTTTCAATTTTGTTTCGAGATTCTTGAATAAATAACCATATTCAGGCAAAACATCAGCCTACTTATAACAATTATTCTAATACAAGTCAAATTTATGTCGTATTTCTTGGACTTGGAATGATGGCCATATAAAACTGTGCAAATCTTATCGCCATAAAAGGCTGAGCACGCTGTTTTCTTTTTCTAAACATATATAACAATGTCATTGGATGGGATGACTTGTTTTAATTAATGATCTGCCGTTATTCCGTTTTATGTCCAAGAGAACCTTTAAAATATCGTTAAGAAAAAAAAGGATGAAAATCGAAAGGGTATGAACTGGCCAAGAAAAATGTTTTATAACGGCAAAATAGTGGGGTCGAGTTTTGTATGACATGGCGCAGTAGTAAAAACAATTTTATGTATTACTGCTGCTGTTTGCTGTCAGATTAAGCTTTACCAGAGGGAGTTGTGAATGTTGTGATGTGACCGTTACAGCAGCTTCTTTAATAAGAAAAGAATGATACACGATGTATTTTTCCTCATGATGCAGTTTAAGTACCGTTTTAAGTACTTATATCATATCATATATGGTTTCGTAAACGTACATGTATGTTAACTCACCAATTGTAGGCTGTTACTACATGAAACAGAACCAACTGCTGTTTGTTGAAGGATCTGATGTTGGAATAAAAAAGTAAGCTAGGGCCACGATCCCATCTTCATCCTTCCATTTCTCTGTAAATGGACAAAAGAAAAGAAAGGAAGCCAGAAGGGAAATAAGGAGGGAAAATCTCTAAGGGTATTTACTGTTTTAGTTTTACTACGTGCATCATTTTGACTCTTCCTTCAGTAAACATGAGAAAAGCGTCGGACAAGGGAACATGAGTTGCAGCAGCTGCTGTCTTTAGTCTTTGGCCCTGCCAGATCTCTTAAATCGTTATGGTTTGTACAATAGATGTAATTTTCCTGATGCGAAGATCTAAAATCTAAACTAATCTAAAGATGAGAGTGTTCTTAATGTTTTACAATGTGTTGGCTCAATGTTTGTTTTACATCGTGTAAAATACACGTATAAACTAACTTTTAATTTTTGGCATTGAGCAAAAAAATACATTGATTGAATTTTTAGTTTAGAATATTTAAACCTATAAAGCAATTAATACAAATAATACGATTATTTCTAGTCTCCGAATTCTAATAATTAAATCTGCATTGGTTGCTTTGAAAGTACATTTTTACATTTTGAAACATCCACGTACATAACGATTTGAATGAAGAGCAGAACCAGCAGAAGGCTCACAGACTCCCTTCAGTGTACTCCATAGGGCAACTGCTGCTGATACAGATACAACGGAAAAGAGAAAAAACATGTTTTGTTTGTGAACACATTGAAAGCTTTACTCACATTACATTATCGAAACAGACTAGAGGAAGAAAAATGATAAAATGAGAGAGAGACCTTCTTGATTCACTAGCATACCAAAAGATCACCGAGATCAGAGATCAAAAACTGTCAATGAAAGTTTTCTTCTGAACTAGATGGAATTCTGGGGTATGTTGGTATAAAGAAGCAATCAGGTATAACTAAATAAAATTGATCAAACGGAAAAACGATTTTAAGTGCTTTTCATGCTTATTTCATTTTCCACTTTGAGTACATGTAGTTTCATTTACGTTTTAAGCTGAGAGCGAGACCATCAGAATGAACTAAAAATTGTATGACTTTACTTTTGTATAAATATTAAACATATTTGAATTAGACTCGCATATTCTGCAACAATATATAAATAGCATAATCTGATGTGAAACTGATGAGCAGACATCAGTCTTAAATATTTACACTATAAACAAAAATTGTGCGCATTTTTGCTGGGTTGATTCCCAAATCCCAAAACAATAAGCAGACTCTAGATTGAAGCTGTGAAATCGACTTTTTTATCGATCAGCGCAATCACAAAATTATATACATGCATATTATATTATTTGAAAACAAAATTGCGTTATACGTACCCATTATTTACAAGAATAGGTAAATCAGCACCAAATATTATTACTAACTACAAGGCTATCCAGAGATAATCTCTAGAGGATTGATTTGGAATGTGAAAGAAGTATATTATACTTCAGATACATTACATGAAACGTACTTTTTCCCGTTTACCTGCGTGTACTGTCCCTCCTTCACACACACACAAACACAAAACCAAAATACAAACTGTCATATTCCAATGATTTCCCCAAGGTTCACATAATCGTATATAGTCCCTTTTTTGTCTTTGTCACAACTTTTTAAGCTGTCAAATATTTTTTGCATATTTTAAAACTCCAATCATTACATGATATGCTGACTTAGCAGTTTCTTCTCACAAAATTGTATACAAAGCAATTACGATTTTCCTTCTCACGTTATCTTTTTCTTCTTTTGCTATATCAGTTACATACAGGCACTGGTTGCGAAACAATATACAAACAGTGACAGATTTATCCCTCTAAAAATCCACATTAGCTCAGCAAAAATAAAATATGATATTTGAATTTACTCACGTATGCAAATATTGTATTTTGCTACAAACACTAGTCGATCTTCAAATAATACAAAGGACAACAAAGGAAAGGAAAGATAATATGGCTAACCTGCATGGAGTCATTGAGACGGTAGTCCTTCAAACAAATTCACTTGTGAAAGCTGAAAGATCTAAGAGATTTTAGTCTACAGGGGAAAAATGATGATACAAGAAAATAAGGTTAAGCTTCGGCAAGCTCCTGCTATCTGGTCAACCTCTCTAGAAACATCTAAAAAGAGCCTTTCAGGTTCATGGAATACATCACACATGAAATATTCATGACAGCCCAGAGAAACTCACACATATCCGTCGACAAGGCAGAACTTTTAGGGTAGGCGCTATATGTACAAAGCACATACAAAACAAAAAACGCGTAATAACAATACTACCTACATATTTACACGCTGTATTTGTGATCATGTTATATCAATTCTTTCCTTTCATAGTCAGGCCAAGGTGAAAGTTTGTTTACCCCTACCCTTTAATGAACTACACTTTGCCTTCTTGTAAACAACAAAATTTGCCATGTTTTTCCGAAATAACAGTTAATTGATTAACTATTTTTAAATAAAAGACGAAAACACATGAAATTTTAGGGAAAATTATAGTAAGCATGCTAATCTGAAATTAGATGAACAGTGAGATGAGAACACGAATCCTCATGAATGTGAAGTGTTTGAAGGGCTCTTCGCTCAAAAGTCTTTGCTTATTCTCATTCTCAAAAACAATATTAATTTAATTAACTTTCTTTGTAGCTTTCATTATATGAGCTTTCTTCTTGTAGAAAGAAAATGATGAAAATAAATTCGATCTGTATATAATCATGGGTCGATAACTTAAAGGGACAGAATGTAGATTCTCTTCACTATGAAATTGCTAAAACAAAAAGAAAGAAATACGCAGTTTCGTAATCTGGATAATGTTTAATACTTTTAGTGAATATTTACAGCGTCATATATATAGGCATATGGTATCTCGAAATGCCCACTTCATCAATCCTTTTTCATCGACTTCACAGCTTGGAAAGGATTACTTTAAACTTTATTGTTGTGTTTGTTAGTTTGTTATCACTTTTTATTGTACATACCACTAGCCCCCATAAAAGTTTTAGAGTTTCTGTTTTGTTTGTACGTACATGATTGCGGCAATAACAACATTAAATTCATGGTGCCAGAAGACAATTCACAATAAAAATGCTCCCATGCTGTCAATTAGTCTCTGGACTTTGGATTTAAAAATGTTTATATGGAGCAAATTATAAAGCAGATTGCAATGAAATGTACTTGTGCTGGTTGGAAATAAGTTTGAAAAAAATATATTGTAAGAGAAAGTGGAAAAAGGCCATAAAGTGGTGCATTGTGCTTTCACTTCTTTCACATCTCTTCGAGAGTTTTAGTAACAAAAAACTTAAAATCGCACGCTCTATACAACTTGTAAAATATAGTGTTAGACTAGACTGGTAATGCTGCAATGCGTAAAAATTTCTATTTAGGCTCTATGCTATGCTATATTGCTATGCTTTATTTTCAAACAAACGTAACAGGCTATATGGTATTCAATTTCAGCCTGAACTAAAAACTTTTTCGACGTGTAATTGGCAATTGGAACGTAAGGCTATCCCGCATATGAGCTTACCAGATTGAATTATGTTTTTAACAACCAAAACAATTCTCTAAGAATACAAACTATACATATTATGATAAAAAAATAAATGATGGTATTTAGTATTTACTCTCTTGAATTCTTGCATAGCATGCTGCTGTATGTGATTACATAATAGCTTAAATAAATGCAGGAAAGCAATTTAATTTTTAAATTTTAGTACATAAAAAATTATTATGCAAAATTTTCATTTGAGATTGCTTTAGGGTGTGACAAATGAATTTTATATAAAGATATTCTTTTTCTACATTTCAGAGCAAATTGAACAAGACACTCTACCAGAGTATATACTACGCTCGTTTAATTGAATCGGCACTTTCACCTTGTGGAGCTTTTCATTTCTCTCCATGAAAACATCATTTTAGCACTCCATTAGTAATTGACTGTCTGTCGATACGTGTGTGCACGACGAGTCGACGAGTTTCTGCCTGTTGTCAAGTCAAGTATTCAACTGTGCCATGGAAATCTTTAAAAACTACATTTTCAACAAGTGAGCAAAGCGCAGAAAAATATGTTGAAGGAAGTAAACTTCATATACCCTGCTGAATACTGTGGAATGCAACATTTCAAAGCTATTGGTGCCGCTTAGTGAAGGAAGCAAACAGACAAAACACTTGATACTTACAAAACAGGCAAAACTCAGCTCCAGTGAACCGTTCCGCGTCTATATTTTTGACGCGAGTCTCAATTTAATAATATCAAAGGTATAAATTTACGAGAAAAAAGTTAAGATTTATGAGGTAGAATGATGAGCATCATGATAAAAATACGTTCTTGTGCAAACAAAAAAACCAATTCTACAAGTTTTCTCCATTGATTTCTGTTTATTTATTTAGTTTCTATTTTGACAGAAGAAAGGAAGCCAAACGTTTGCAAAATGAGTACAGAAGCCAACTTCAAGTCGAAGGACTTTGCTGTTCGCGCACAGAAGAAAATACTGGGCCAATTTTCCAGCAGGAAAGCAGCAAAGGTATTCATCAACGAGAACCTCGCAACTCTACTGGATCTCTTGTATCAACTAATGAAATCTCATGTAAGGGCTTCACAGGAAATAAAATGAAAAACATCTTTTCCAATTTATTATACACGTCTAAGCGTGTGTCAACCGTTATATAAGTTTTGCTTGTGTAGATATTCTTAGTGACTATCAAAATTATGCGATACGAAAGCATCTTCCCTTATTGAATAACTTTATATTATATTCAAATTGTTGTTTTCCATTTTAAAAATCAATACATTGTTCAAATTTTATTTCAGACTCAGGACAAAAAGGTTGCCGAAAAATTTGTGAAGAATATAATAAAGCTTTCCATCAAAATCGGAGTACTCGTACAAAACGATCAGTTCACTCAAGAGGAGATAAGAATTGCGAACAAATTTGCAGACATGTTCAGGAATACGGCGATGACTATCGCAAGTTTCATCGAGGTTAGTTGGATAACTTCAAATTAATTGAATTTACACAACAACATGAAAAGACTATGTACTAATTTTATTCTTTTTGTGTAAATTGACAGGTTGACTTCAGCTACGATCGGAACGTACTTATCAAGACGGTTAACGATTGCGAAAGTCAGCTCAAACTTCTGGTGAAAAATCATCTCACAGATAAATCACTGACGCGTATTCAATCAGTGGCAAACCATTTGAGAGACCCTGCACTGTTGGACGCATCATTTAAAAAAGGGACACCTCAAAATGAAATCATGATTCAGATGGTAAATGAAATCAACAAGGCCATCGAAAATGGTGACTTGTGATAGAATTGAATAGCAATTTAGTTGGAGAATGAGAATTTCTTTTGTCAAGAAGAGTTGTGTCAAGAGCTGTCAGTTATCTATCTCTTTCTCCTCGAATGCACATTGCCCCGAAAATCAGTATATTTGTATTTTCTATGAAAATAATAGTCTTAACTTAACAGAAACTCAGTTACTTAATAAGCTAAAGTATAGGGTGTAAAGCTACACATTTAATTTTTCACGCTACTTATCTTTTAAAGTAATGTTTCCTATTACTTTTATATTAAAATATTTTGCGCTTCTTATATTCGCATGAAGTAATGAACTAGGATAGTAAAAAGTATGCGATACATACAAGTGTGTTTAATATAAACGAGAAGAAAGTCAGCAGTCTTCTCCGCCAAAGTTTATTATAAATATATTACTTACAATTAGTATTATTAGAAATGTATACATTATTTGCAAACCGAAAATTAATAATAAAGTGAATATATATCTACCTATATTAACTATTAAACTTGTTCAGTGATGTAAAAAGTTGATTGTATTTAATGCATGCAGGCAAACTCCATTTAAAAATGTTAATTACGGAGTCGATCTGAATGTTCAAAAACTGTATTACTGTTTTATGTATCACTTTTTCTTTCTCGAGTAAAAATGTTAACATATTAGTACATAGCATCAAATATTTTTGTTCAGAAATAGCTGTATCGTATTAAATACATGTAAGTTAACGTGTAAATTAAAGAGTTTGTTTCTGGTCTTTAAAATATTATGTAGTTTTGTAGCACAATGTGTATAGGAGGAAAAAATAACTAAAATGTTTGGCTTTATTAACATGAACACAGAATAAATAACCTCCGCTGCCAATTTAAACCTTTTAGTATACATATATCTAAATGTAGTGTAATAACATTAACATATATTGAACGCATGGGTCATACTGATATTCAAAATTAAAATGACAGTGTACTAACGTGGTTTTTAGAAATATTTCACTACATATTGGGCTTAAATGCAATCGGTTATCATATTTACTAGAACTGTAAATATTAGAGATAGAATATAATTTCGGTAAGAAGATCATTGCAACATCTAGAACTTATTTTGCTGCAGTAGTTGTATTTGTTTTCAACGCATGAATCTTTTTATTAAAATTGTCAAATACGAAAAATCCTAAAGAAGTACCCACTAAAACGGCTAAAAATATCCAAACATTAAAAGTCATCACCATCAGCATCAGAATATAACCAAGGAGCACTTGGCACATGTGGAGTAATGTGGAAAAAGTTAATTCCAGCAATCCAACATGAAAACTCGGCTTTTTACAATTTTTCCCTGCTCCTTGTATAGTACCAGTGGCAATTACAGGTACCGGACTAGCATTTATTGAGTTATTTCTGCTATTTTTTCCGTAGGACTCAGATTTCTCGTTTGCAGTTTCATTCCAGCTTCCTCTCGCATTACCATTTTGTCCATTTGGTTGAGACAATTGCTTAAAGTTTCGCAGTACTATAGGATCATCACTAGTAGTTTGATGACAGCTTCGCTTTTTCAGAAACTCTAGGTACAACCAGTCTCTAACAGTCCTACTTCCTTCAAAAACTAGCGCAATAGTTGCTGTGATGAAACAAACTCCGATAAATCCTATAAAAACCAATTACAGTTATGCATAAGTATTTAGTAATTTAAACAATACAAGATATTTTGTAATCTACAAATTACTGTGTCACCTGGATAAGAACTGATGTTAATATGATTGAACATGAAATGTTCCAGTGTAAATCCACTCCAAAACGTTGCCTCCATGATGATCTACGGCTCCTTTGCCAGGAAATGGTCTTAATGGAAATGTTCTATGCATACGCGCGACCTTCGCAGTGCACTAGAGTTTTCCAATGAAATCGTCGCCAGCACAGAGCCACCGTATGGAGAAAATGTCCACAAACAGGAAACAGTTTGTGCACCATCACAGATCTTATTCCATGTCCAGCCAGAGTACCTATGTATATTCATTTCTTAACTATCGTAGTAAAAGTTGTCAAATCTCATACTACATTATGCGCACAAATTTTTAACCACTGTTAACATTGAAATGAAAGACGATTGTATCTAGCACAATCGTCTCAAGTATACACGTAAAAATGTACTAAAAATATCCTAATTCAGTAAGCTTAAAAACAATCCATGTATTATTAAGATTCATTTACAAACTTGATCTTATACATTGTAGAGTATACATGCTTTAGTTTATGAAAAAACCGACGGTACAAACTGCATACACATTTCTCATAAAAATATAGTTCAATCATACAAGCATTATACTTATATTCGTTTTTTCGATTCTTGAGAGTGATCATGAGATAACACTTAACTTAACATTAAACCCTTACTCCATATTGATAGCCTATACAATATTACATAGGCATTATGTATACATTTTTCCCTAAATGAGAAAATTCTTGATGATTTTTCCAATCACTATCTCGCTTATTTGAGTACACTACGCAAACACAAATTAATGCACCGTATACAGTGTAGAGTGCGTCTGCAACTGTTATTATTGCTCTTTGACCAACCTTCTTAATTTAGCCATGTTAGCTGAGATTGAGCATGGATATGAGAATTGAGAATACAATGCGTAGTGCCAGTGCCGTAGTATTCACTTCAATCACTTCATCGTTATGATTCCAATGTCTATCATGCATTTAATTTAATCATTTAATTGTTCAAGAGTTAAAAGTACATAAAGTTTATTCGTCTTCTGTTAGAGATAGCATTGAGACTAGAGCAGCATACGTCTGTGCATCTGCATTAAAGCAACTACTAAAATAAAAAATACTACTTGCTTACTTGCTGGTACTAGTAATACATTACATTTCATGGATGCTTGGCTTAGGCAAGGTCATCCACACGTAAAATCAGCTACATGCAAAGCGATTTATTTTACGAACATGAATTTACTATTTAATCCTAAAATTTCATGAGCCTCTATTCTTCTAAGCAAACAAATGAAAACATGCAGACAGCACGGCGCTTCATCCGCATCCAGCTTCTCGAACATGTCCTCTGATGACTCTGATATGAAACCTGGTGCGCAGAATGTGACGCAAATTGTCATAAATTCCTTTCTTCAGGACAAAGAATCACATGCTGAAAAGCCTTTCAGTATGATACTAAATAAATTTTCGTTATTATAATGGCAAAAAGTATAGAACGTATCTTACTTTTTATTTACCAATATTTTTCTAGCAGTATTTCCACGATAAGAGAATTACATTTATGTTTTTGTACGTTACTACTAAACTTAAGGTACATATGACATATTTGCATTCAACATAATATTTCATACATTTACATACATATATAAATTGTAACACATTTAAAGCATAAGTACAAATAATCTCAATGTTCTGGAATTTCATTTCATTTATAGCATCACCCATTGAAGTAGCCTAATGATATCCTAAATTATTCTATATTTTATTTCAAAGATTCTTAATATTACACTCAATCTATTTATTACGAGTAAGTGTTCTTTGTTTCTCCGCAAACTCTACTAGTTTCTCCTCTACACGAAGCCCCTTTCGTTTGCGGACAGTGTTCATATACTTTCTCGCTCTGTTTTCGGTGTCTGCTTTCTCCCCAAAGTGTAAATACTCTTCCTCTGTTGTTGGCTGCCAAAACGGGTCAAGCTCTAGGATCTGAAATTAATAGAGTAGATAAATTCAGTAAATAAAATAATTTTTACTCTGTGTTAAATTCAAAATTTCATCGAGACACAGTTCTCTTAAAACAATATTACATGCAAGAAGTTTCATACAAGCGAAGTAAATTTTTTTCAGAAAAACAATTTCAGCATCGAGAAAACTAGCATACACCTGGAACAAATTAACAATTTACGTGACTAATATCCTAGAGGTACCACTGGTACCAGTATATGCAGCATAAAATCGGAATCCTGATACATAGTTATTTTCATAGATTATTTTTTTGCTACCTTTCAAAACTCTCACTTTTAGATTCTTGTCATGTTTAAAGTTTATACTGACCAGCTGACCCGGAGGAATAATGAGACAGGTATAGAGCCATATTGACAATAGTAAGCCGACAGGTTGGGGTATTATGATGATGAAAATTACAACATAGTAGAATCTTGTCATTCACCTACCCTACGGCTGGTTTTGTTCAACAAACAGAAAACTTAGTTATAATTATTATTAACTCAAGAAAAAATGATCCGCATAGATTACATGATTTTCAAAAGGGTGCAGTCGACTACAAGCCAAGCCCAAAACCACGCATTTCATCTTTTCCTCATATCATATTTCAATTTTCATCTTCACCTATGTCAGCCCTGCTTGCATAACACGAATAACAAGCCAATGAAGTAGATAGTTTTTTTCTGAGGCATGTCAACTACAACCAAAGCCTTCCACAACATAGTACACAGGTGTGTATCTTCATAAGCTCAAATCCATGACATGACATGTCCCTGAATTATATGGTCATATCTTAATCTTATATTTATGAAGCAAACTATCTAATTCATTTTTAATTGCTAGAGATTATCCATTAAGTGTATATTTTCTATTACAGATTCCGGTGCAAAATTAAAACTGATCTATAGTATTACTAATTCAGTGACAGACGATTTGAGTGTTTGTCGCAGTTAGATTAGGAAGTAGTGTAATTTGCTCAGACGATAATCGCATCTCATCATTTTATTGGCTATTATTGCTAGTACATTGGAATTAGTTAGTGGAGATTCGTCTAAAACTACATTATTGATGAATTAATGCATACATCATGTATATAACGTTAACGTTTCCTCTTTGATGGAGTTTTGTCATTGTGAAGAGAATTCGTTATCATGAATCAGAATCAAAGGATTTGAGAATGATATTAATTCATGATTCTAGTTTTGGGAGGAAATGCTACTGACAGTTTTACATATACCAACATATCATAGAAGAAAAGATTTGATTAAAAATAGAACATGAATATTGGATATAAGTACCGTGATGTATAAATGGGCTAGCGTGTGGGGATGAGACGACGCAATTACCCATTCATTTTGTGGACTTTGCAGTCATTGCGGAGCCTAGAAAGTGGTGTAAATAAGTGTGCTCAAATCTCCTCGTTACAACTAACTCCATAAACGGCTACAAACGTTATAAACAAA
This sequence comes from Entomobrya corticalis, assembly GCA_034694325.1. NCBI lineage: Eukaryota > Metazoa > Arthropoda > Collembola > Entomobryomorpha > Entomobryidae > Entomobrya > Entomobrya corticalis. The sequence continues at coordinate 11,797 of JAQFYG010000613.1, read as the reverse complement.
ATGATAAAGACTTTAGCAGGTGTGCCATAGGTTGACATTTGGCTATAAATTCAATCAAAGTAAAGCATAAAGTTGAGACCTAAATTCAATGCACCAATTTTATTTTAAAGTTTGATCGCTTATTATAGATTCGGTTTCGGAGAAGATACAGAGTTCGGACACAACGTTGATTTTAAAGCTTATGGGGTTATTTTTATTTTTTACATAGTCTTTGTCAATCAAATCTGCTGTCTCTCAAACACGCTTATAAGCATACCCGATCTAGCTGATCTACCCAATTCAATACAAATAGGCTGACTCGATTTCGAGCGTCATCATCGCATCGTCACTGGGCTTGTTATTTTATCAATGAAAATGAAAACAGACAAGCCCATTTTCACGATCTTACTCTCAAACATTATTGTGAATTGTGTGCATCATCAATAGTAAATGATTCCATCATTCTCCCATCACCGTCATCGTAGCATTCCTGCAGCACAATAATTTTTATCTGCTAAAGAATTATATTTTTTTTGTATGGACTGGTCCCACTTTTTTGTTATTACGTTACCCTACCCTACCTTTAGTTTGACCAACTGTGTAACTCGTTGAGATACTACTAGAAAAATTTTAATTCATAAGTTACATGAGTACCTACAACATGTGTCGCATAATCAGCAATCCCCTCCTGCCTATTTGCTGTACCTACCTAAAGACGATACATGATGTTTAACGATGAAGCTTTCCATATCTTTAAGGAATGCAGACGTTTATGTTTGAACCAAATTAAATACAAAATTTACCATCAACTCCTTGTCTTTTTACTAAATATCCTAAAGGGCTATCGTAAATGCGTCAACTCAACTACTTACTGAAATACGGGGAAGTACTCCTCATTTCACACAACGCAGTTTTTACAATAATACGCACTTGTTGAACTGACCATTTTTCAACTTTCAAGGCGGACGTGCACATCATTGAATAAATACGCAAACATCTTGAACAATTAGAATTGAATAAACACGTCGATAAAGATACCTTAAAGTGTAAACAGCTAATGGAGTTTGCTTTACAAATATATGACCTAACTTGTTTTTAACATGTTTGCAAGAAATTGCGTGGAAGTTAATATAGTTTAAATAGGATTAAGGAGAACAGAGATGTGAATTAGGGTATGATGAGACGTTACAGTTTGTGAAAATATTTTGGACAACACGTCATTCGGCATGGAATTTGTTTGAATTTTGAAACTATAAAAGAGTAGTCCAAAATCTAGAACTTCCTACCTAGGTACTTCAACGACTCTAAGCGGATTCTATAAACTGCCTTTCATCCAAAATCCAAAGTCACTGACGAAACGAAATACGTATTCAAACTTAAATTGAATGAAGTATATAATAAGACTTCAACTAATGATAATGATCCATTTTGAATTCCTTACACAAGTTAATCAAGCACTCCTCAGCAATTACCAAACGAAAACAACACACGATAAAATACCACATCACCTTAACAGAATTGGTCTCTTCAACAACATGACATATAAATGGCTGGTACTGCACACCTTCTTTTCAGCACAAATCTTACCAGCAGTCTATAATGTACAGTGATTTGTGAAATTCCTCAGAAACAAAAGCAAATTTCACACTTCATCATGCTTCCATATAATTTTGCAAGCTCTACCAGTTTTTTATGCGAATTCTTGAATAATATTGCATACCTATTATGCATATTTCCATACATGCACAAAAAGGCTGACAGTATAAATATGATGGATCATTATTAAGTTGGCATATAATAAGTACTTAGGTATGCATTTTTTAGTTTCGCAGCGGAAGTACTCAAACCTAAAAATTACGATTTAAGTTGGTTGTCCGTCAGTCAGTAAAAGCAACCGCAAATTATATGCATTATAATTTAAATAAGGAAAAAATAAAATGAATGTACTATTTTTGCAGATTGTATTTCGCTGAAATATTCTGGAAAACATGGGTGATGGTGGGATAGGGTGTCATTTATTTTCCCTTCTTTAAAATTGAGATTCAGCTAATTTACTTTTTTCCAAGAATAAAAAGTGTTTCTACTTTTCCTCGCTGTTCTAATCTGAGCAGAAAAAGCCAATCCAAACGATTGAAACTTTTGCTACCTCTTTACAGCCCGCTTTTTTGCCTTCTATCATCACCTCACCTAGTTGTTTATTACAGTGTTTATGTTGCACGATAGATAATAATACCACTTATGACATTACTGCACTTCTTCACATTATTATCGTACTCTGATATTAGACAGATATTTGGTCCTACTGCTCCTATTATTACTGCTTCAAAGAATTTTTTAACACGTACTTACTTTCATTCATCCATAAAAAGGAATAATACTAACCACAGACGTTAAACATGCTTCTCCTCTTTTCCTTCCACATGCACATCTTTCATTATTATTAGAAATCTCTAGCAAAAAAAGATATAATGATATTTCGCTATGCAAATGAATGAGTAGCATGAACAAAAAAGTTCTTTGGGGGGATGAGCAAGAGGAAGATTCATCTTCTTTATGAATGAAATGTGAAAATGAATGAAGCATTAATGGAAGGCTTCTCCTTCTGACTTTTTTTTGTACAAATGACTGTTATTGTCATTAGTGAAAAAAATCCAGGTAGGGTTGAATTAGAACATAATGATATATCAGCATTTACATTTCTGCTAACACAGAACACGAGTATTCATACACAAATATTATGCAAATATCAACCCTATTCAAACTGCTACAATTCTTTCTCTAAACTCATCTCATATTTATATGATCTACCTAAGCACGTAATGTATATACTTTTACAGAGAAGAAAATAACGACAATGAAGTATATTGTTATTGTATATATAAATGTGCAACAAGTTACCGCATGAACATGAATGTTTTAGTAGTCCATTTCACATATTTGCGGTTGTAGGTGAGGGTGAGAGCGTGTTTTTAGTAGCAGGAGCAAGAAGAGTTAGCATAACATGCATGTTGGTAATAATGAATAACAATCAAGTAACTTGTACCGCACCTTAAAAAGAACCTTAATTTTCATTCATTCATTCATTTTTTCGGTAATTCTTCCATTCATACTACTGGCAACTGCAAAATAGAGTACACATAACACACACATTTATGGCTATAGTTATTAGGATGGTAGCTAGCTACTCTAGTTATTATGAACCATATAGAGCATATGAAATGAAATGGAGGGTGCAACAAAGAGAATCACAATATTTCTCCTTACGTAACTTTACTACTGCGCCAGGTTAACCAACAACAGGTTACAAAAAATAACAATAATGACAGTAGCTGCTTTGTTTCATCATTTTATGGTTTTCAAGAAAAGCTATTTTAGTCCATTTCAGAGAGAAGAGAATGACAATCAGGAAATTGCGTGGTCGGACTTGATCACATGTATTATCATTTTATGATTCGTTTTGTGTTGGTTAAAAAGTCCACTTGCAATTAGTGGACTATTGACGACTCTGGGAATGATGCCTTTATACCTGATGCTGCTGCTGGCCATACTGGAAAAGAAAAGTATGCATTACGTTTTACTCAAGTTGAGCGTTAGTATTTCTTACGACTTAAGAGAGAAAAATCACGAAAATACACCCAACTCGACCAGTAAAGAATAAATGTAAAATGAAGTATAAACTTTTTTTTTCACAAGATTGCGGACTGACTACATCGAATTATTACGCTCATTTCGTCTTCGTCTTACCAGAGTTTTGTACAGACATAAAAGATTGCGTGAACTTTACAAAACATCAAACTCACGCTCTAACAAATTCCATCGCATGCCACATCATTTTACACATTCCATCACATTCCCGAAACAATAGCATACAATACAAGAAAATAACACTTTCTTTTCTAGCATGTTTTTTCATTACATTCCATTCACCATCTTTCAAAAAGATTATAATCTCCACTCCTTCCATCCAACTACTTGCTGACAGGCAAAAAGCATAAAATGTACATTAGTTCAACCATATCATTGCATTCCATCCATTCCGTCTCTCCATTCACCTGTATACTTTCTGCATAGACTTGGCAAATGCTTTAACTGTTTAATTAAAAAAAGACACTTTCAATATCAAAGAGAAAAATGAGAGGAAGGAATTCATTCATAATTGAATGCAAGAACTGGTACTAACAGAAGAATTCTTCATATTGTGCAACAGAGCACCATACCACAAGAAAAAAGTTCTAATGGAATTTATTGTCATTCATTCCTGACTTGTACTGTTGAGACAAATCGACACACGACACATCATCTAAATTGAATTAACTAGATTTGTTATGAGAGCTAACAAACTATCTTCTGGAGATGATTGGCTGAGTGAATGAACCTTAAGTCTATTAGCGTTAATTACCTTCGGCAAACGATTTCTTCTCTGATGAAAGTACACATAAATTTTTGCAAACAGTATTAAAACTCTATTTAAAACAGTATTTTTGATATTCTGCTGACACTTACAATATATATCATTTATACCTTTAATTTTGCTATTTAATTATCCGTATGTCTGTGTGTATTGTCCCTTCTCATCTTTTTAAATACATTTAAAGATTAATATTGAAATTTTCTTATGAAAATCCCATGTTCAACTCAAACTTTATTCTACATTTTTAATGATAAAAAGAGGCTAAACTTTTTATTTTCGTTTATACATCAGAAACGTTTCTATAAAATTGGGCTCGTCGAACCAGTGTTGTGTTCAATGAAAATTCAAAGTCATATATTATTGTATGTTTGTACCAGATGAAACATATTTAATTTAAAAGCAATAATAATTTTTATCGATACATTCAAGTGAAAATCTTCTCTCTTCTCTTCATCAGTCAATCAGATATAGAGTTATTTGTTGATACGTGCGAGACAGATAAATAATAATAACGATATAGAGAAAACGACTAAAATGTACGGATAGATTGTAAAATCTTTTCAAAAAAACTAACAAAAAGGTTGTTTACTTGCTGTATATAAATATATAATCTGTCGGAAAAAGAGTCGAGGCGCCACTGCAGCCGTTGAATGAAGTGGCTGAACCGCAACCTCAACTGTTTTTTACAATGCCAGATTGTTATAAGCATGCAATAATACAAAATAAAATCATGATAACGTTTTGCTTACGTGAATACTTGAAAGACAACATATTGCTGAGACAGATAGAGCCAGAGAGGATTCCCAATACATATACTCAACTTATAGATTTTTGTCATAAAATAAATTGCTTTGCTTTTATACATTTTCAATTTGTTTTATAGTGTGAAGTGGAGGTCTGAATTGAAACAAGATTGCTGGCGACAGTGATATGCCACGTGACTTAACCGAAACGGTCTACGAAGCAACTTTTTTTATAGAACAGAGAAGGAATGAGTAAATTTTGAAAGAAACTAACATTAAGTTGATGTAATTGACTTTTTTCAAACTGCTTTCTACTGATCCGAAGTGCCTTTCGTGACGAAGAAAAGAAAACACACAGTAGCAGCTTTCACTGAATATACATTGCCAAGTTTGGTTTAAATTCGATGCTTTACACCCTCTCAACAATGTTACAAAGCATGTTTCAAGTTAATGATTCACACGTGTATGTGATTTAATTACTCAACCTGATTAATTTTGTGCTGATGAATGAAATCCATTCAACAGAAAGAGCGTCATTTTCGATACTTAGAAAGGTGAACATTTTAATAAAACAAAAAATTGATTCTAGTGGATCATTTCTGTCATCTTTAAAAATTATTACAAGTCAAATGAAATCGTATCTACATACTGGCATTCTGCAATTCAGTTATTAACTGCGATCATATACATCTTTTGAAAGGGAGACTTTATGTGGTAACGGGTCCAACTCAGAAATGAGTTCTCTTTCAAATTAGTGTGAAATGTATCCATTACTATGATTTTTGTGGTCAGCGTACAGGGTCAAATTTTAGACATTCAGGCGCCAATCTGCTGTCCCCTAAAACATGTTCTAGTTTGTACAAATGCTTTATTATGTTCTACTATTTATCTCACTGCCTCGTTTGTTACAAACCCACTGGCTTCAACTAACTTTACTTACTCCAATGATGTGAAATCTCAATCATCATCACGGATTAGAAGTAGTGATACCTTAGATTTTTTTCTGTAATACTTTATACTGGCGACTCGAACAGTTATACGCTGCATAATACATATCCATATCATCGTATATAACTTATCATTATCATCATTGTTCATAAACTCTCAGCTTTCTCACTTTAAAAGATGATAACAGCAAATATTCGACAAGAGGACCCATTCAATTACTATTAATCCATCAATATCACCTTTGAAGCTCTAATAAACCTTTGTAAAAACGCTGCTACCACTACCATCATCATCACTATTGAGTTTCAATTTTGAATGCAAATCGTAAAAGAGAATATAAGCGTTTGTGGATTTTTTATTGAAGTCAACCTGCTTCATGATGATCTACTAACTACCAACCTTTATTAAAAGTACGGTGTAATAAATACTCTCTGTGTGCTTACCTCCCAACCACTGAACACCAATTGGGGAAGAGCCAATCCTGATGTTTGTCGCCGTACCTCATTTGCGAAATCAAAACTCTCTACGACAGGGAGTTGTGCGGTGACCTCGAAATTCGTTGAACCTTCCCTCAAGTCTCCGTGAAGTATTCGCCCACCTCGTTTCCCAAGAACCGCGTACAGTTTTCCTGTTGGGATATTAACAAAAGTAATTTTTGTACTAGGACTCCATAATCTTTTCCAACTTCCATAATGCAAATATAATGCAATGCAATAATAATAATAATGAAAGCAACAAAAAGCATATATGACAAAGCAAAAAGGTTATAATGTTATAAATCAAACATATTTAGAAGCTCATCTTTTCACATATATATTAAAACTATACCTGAATCTAAATAACAATCCATATTACCTTTACATACCCTACCAATAAGCATTAACTGGTGATCAAGAGCTATAGATCATTGCAAGTTGAAGAAAAAAATCAAATGAATATGCAAACGTCAACTTTTGATTGCAAGTTAGTAAAAGCATTATTCTTTTACAACAATATCACATTACGTATGTTATTTGGTCTACTATGCTGATCAAGATAAATACTGCAAATGTGTAAATACTTATGATGTGTACTCTCACGAAATGCTCAATGTAGATTTACAACAGACATGACAAAAATGTTCTTGCTAAAAGGAAAACACGGACTGACGCCAGCAAGGTAATTTAGCCAGGCTGTCCCAGTCAGAAAGAAAGCTGACTTCTTGCTCCAACTTCTACTTTTGTGCATTCAGTTCACTCCTCTATACCATAAAACTCAATAAATCGTAAACGGTCATTTTTATATTGACTGTAATAACATGTGTGATAAATCACGACATTCAATCTCGTAATATCAACATATCACGTGGCAATTAAAAAAGCTTTCTATAATTAAAACAAAATCGTTCTCTCTTCACCATCCTTAGTAGCATGACATGAAAGATCTGAATCTGAAGAGCCAATACAGGTAGTAAATTTCCTTCCTACAATGAACAATAACAATTATACACGCTACAACCAAACTATAATAACCATCATCAATATGCGTCCCAACAAAGGCTCAATTTTGTCATCTTCCATGAAAATGGCTCACATCTCCCCAGTAATTTCTGGAAGCATGAGATACAGTATAGGGGTTTTATCATGAAAGTAAAAAACATCTCTACCTTTTTCTTTTCAGTCTCATCAAAAGAGGATATCTATTGAAAGCAAACGACCATTTTCTATTTACTGACACTGACAAGCGATGAACATTAAACGCACTTTGCGTTTAAGTTATGTGGCATTAAAACTCTGTGATGTGATGTCCTGAAGTATTTTTTGTCGTTTTCGTTTATGTATTATGAAATGATATTGTACAGAAAAGAGAGAGACTTTCCAGAGACACCTGCAACAACCATCTTAAAGAAATCTTTTATTGCTCAACTCATGAGGGGTTACGGTTACACACACAAACAACAACTGTTTATTGTGAACGAAAGGGAGAGGTTGAAGATGTAACCGGGAAGTTCTTAATAGCTATATCGTGCATGTCTGTCTGTCACAGAGTTATGTATAGCATGTATGTATATAGTTACAAATATTTGCAAATTTTACGATTCTAAGAGTTTGACCAAGTGTCCACAATACAAAGAGTGATTTTTTCTCTTCATGTGAAAAGTTCAAATACGATTGAGATTTTAATTTACAAGCTTTTCAGCGATCTAAGCGTACCTTGTTTAGTACAGGTTTTATTGCAAGTAAAAACCGCAGAACTTGTTGTCCTGATTCTAAGCGTAACACAGTGGGACAAAGGGATAATAATAAGCTATTTATAAGCTATAAGGGCTCTTTCATCGGACATTACATACACATGTTCCTTCATCAACTTTGCTTGAAGCAACTTTTTTATAGTGAGTGTGTTACTACTTCCTAGATAAAATTAAGATAGAAGAATACAAACGAACTACTAAATGCAAGGGTAAGGAACAGAATCATCAGGAAAAAACGTAAATTTACGATTATAGGATAATTTAATTCGAACTACACGAGTACATCAAGTACAAACTAATATCTATACCGGTGAACGAAGAAATACGAGTTAAAACTGCCTTTTTCCTTAGGACGTTCCTTATAAATCTAAAAAAGACACTTGGAAAGATGATATAGGTAAAAAATAAACGAGCATTTATATACTGGGAAGTTATACATAGATGAGAAAACATACAAAAAAATAAGATATATACCATTGTACACACTTATATTTACTGAAACAACTTCCAACAGCATGAAATGAAGCAAACAAAAAAGTGAAGATATATACTCTAACATCAGGTTTTTACCTTACTATTATTACTAAAACCACTACTACTTGCACCAAATGCAATCATTGCACTATCTTATTAACATCCTCATGATGATCCTCTCTGGCTCCCAAATTACGCTTCAGTTTTTTTGCTGTTATTACAAAAGGGCCTTAAGGGACATGCAAGTACGTGCGATGGATGACGACTATAAACTTTCTCGCTTTTTGACAGGCAAACAACATGCATTATCAGCAAAGCAGAAAGCGAGGGAGATGAGATGAGATGTGCCTCTGGGAAACACAAGCGTGATCTTTCTTCATTTACACATTAACACTCCTTTACCACGCAATAGGCATACAAACAACTATCTACAACCTTTTTCTTATTCCACTCTCTTTTTCTGCTGGAGATTCTGTTCAATTGACTTCCACTGCTAACCAACCACAAGTTATGGTTATATTATGTTCTCTTCTGAGTTCTGATCTGACCATTTTCCTTGTCTTCCATACAGCTCAGGAAAAAAATACGAAGAAACTTGAGTACATTATACAATCAGAGTGGTTTTTGATGATTATTTTTTCAATGTACGACTTGAAATGCGTTGAGCAGTGGCAAATTACAATGTGATCAAACAGGATTCACGTGAATAATGTAGTATACAACGTAGTAAAAACAAAAAAAAAGCGTTCGATCAAACAATACAATAATATACATGAAATACTTCTTAACGCCAGGAAAGTGGGAAGTCCACACTATAAATTCACAAATTTAAATTAGGGAAATCTAATCTAATATTTTTCTTTGAGTACCAGATATACCCAGCTCAAGTTCATTGCAACTGCCTAATTGTGGAAAAACGCACTGTTCTTTGTTGTAAGTTGTAATTCAAGAGAGAGAAACGGTAAAAATGATGCCGGGTTTCTGGAATTAATTAACATTACCGATTCTAAATATTGTAGAATTGCACTGTTCAAAGCATTTTCTCTAATTTATTAATAGTCTTATGAATAGTTACCTACTAAAAACTACAATGATTTACAATAGACTTCAAATTATCATATTACGTTCATATCTTAAACAACATATCTCAAACTTTACACCAGAAATCTACATAGGACATGGCTATGATTAATTATAAGTACGGATTTCTAAAGTTTGAAATGAATCTGTCATATTGATATATTTATCTTCAGTAATGTTTACAAGCATACATATTCTACTACTACACTGCAAGATCTTTAAGTTCGGTCTCACAAAACGGGAAATACGGGAACAAAATTAGGCTGAAATGACTCTTGAATCAGCCTGCCTGCCAGCAGTAGTGCCAGTACGCTTTCTACAAGACTGTGATTAGTCAATAAATTTACTGAAGCAAGTTGTGAAGAAGTGGCAATAATAATAGCCATGAGGTAAACCGGTGAAGCAACCGGAATACTCTCTGCGCTGCCCCGTTTCATATTAACAACAAAAACATTAAGTTTAATATAAATACAACGACATAATATCAAATGCATAGTGTATATTATAAGCTTATATTATTTTTTATTACAGTGATTTCTCTAAGCTACAAGGATAATGTAAAACCAATTGGCAACAGGTGGGAAGGAGGAGTACGCTGACGTGAGTTGAGCTGAAGATTAACCTTATCTTCGAAATAGCTATTATAAATCTCTAGTTCTCCATCAGAGAAAAAAAACGAGCTACTGTGTTACGAACGAACAACAACAGTTGAGACTTGAGCGAGATGAGTCAAGAGCATGTAAGTAGTAAGTAGTATAATGATGAGCGAGTGAATACGTGAAAGGGGGAGTAGTACACAGAAAGAAAGGCATGAGATTCAGGTTCGTAAAAAAATAAGAGAAGAGAGGTGCTTCATCGACTTTACCACTTGTGCTACTGTATTTATTTATTAAGCCTTGTAAATAAACTCTCATGAAAAAAGACTTACAGAGGTAATAATGATTATTATTACCATGTTACTTCTGGGCCATTCTGCAACCTGCAGCTATGAAAATATATGTACTTATCCAACTCTTTTGAATATTATGTATGTTTTCTTTGCATTATTGATCACAAGTTAAAAGTGAATAGCTAAGACACAGCAATTTATACAACCATGATGGCAATAGTTCTAAATGTGGAATATCCATACTTGATACTTATTTCCAGTTCGAAAATGCACCAAATTCCCATACACCTAAATAATCGTATGCGTTACCGCCCTCCATAATTAATGCTTACATTCATCAGAAATGAGCAACTTAAAAATGTCCATATCTGCATACCTGGATACCTGTGTTAATCCATTTCTCTGAAACAGTAATTAATTATTTCCAAGAGGCATGAAATTATCAATTTGTATAAACCAAAGCTGTAGATGCCGAATATGCCAATGCGTTACCGTACCGGTATCGGGCATCAGACTTGACCGGATTATGATTCAATTTAACCCTTTACATCAGCTTAAGTCAAAAGTCAAAACTGATTTACATAATGCAATACAAACTCCACGCCTAATACCGATGAAGAATCAACTAATACAAAGACTTTAGTTTCTTAGCCATAACACAATATGTTTATGTGGCAAAATGCAAAACAGCTCATACACAAAGACAAAACCACATATACGTGCCATTCAAAAATTCTATCTGTAAACGCACTTTTTCTTTCGTTAGTAGCTTTAAAATACCTTGATTAGCAAGAAGAATACCATCATGATCATCGCCCGTCCCGTACCACCACCAAAACCAACACGCCGCAAAACAGCACATTTATACGTTCATGATAGAATCTAAATCATGCAATAATATCATCATCATCATTCACCCAAAGAAACAACTCCCTCGCTCATTCATTCATTTTATCTATTCCTTCATTCATTGAGAAAATGCAAAACGTACCCAGGTATGCAGTACTACACTGGGATACCTGACTCGCTCAAAGAATTACAAA
>JAQFYG010000612.1:0-27330 GCA_034694325.1 Entomobrya corticalis | reverse complement strand
GATAACTGGATCCAGACATCAAAACTATTTTTATTACAATTTTGGAGCCAATCTGAATTTGATACGAGATAAATATTTCTTTACTGTACTTAGAATAGAACAATTTTCAGCTATTCCCATTGCATACTCTTCAGTCAAACAAAAACATCTATTATTGCTGTTCAACATATATTATTAGGTACAGATAATATATTTTACTGAACTTTGGTTTACAAAAAACGAACAATTCCAGTAGGACAAAAGAGTAGAATAAAATGAGATAACAAAACAACAAAAACCGTCATCTTCTTCTTGCTTCGTTTCTTGAGTTTCTCAATTTTTGTCTTTCAAGAAAACGCACTTAAGTACTTGTAATCTTAGACTACCTACTTTTCATGGCATCTCACAAGTTTACAATTTACAATGCCCAAATATTCCCACATAACTAAATAGAATTTTTACAAATATTATATTTCCAGCTATTTACAATTTCTGGAAAATATGAACATTGTTCCAGTGACCACACCATGGCCCCTATGGAGCTGTTCAGTTTGCAAGTAAACTAAAATAGAATTCATAGTTGAGATTATGAATGACTCAAAACAGCAACGTACATCGTCATTCATCATCTCATAAACTATCAAACTATCTATATGCCATAATACCATGTATACAATACAAGTAAAAAAGTAAAACTTCTCATGTGTTTACGATTTTAATGGAAATCGACTCTTAAACAACGAATTGAAACTTAAATCTCATTCGACGGTCCAAGAGATAATTCCTTTTCCCATAAGCCATGCATTTTCCCTTTTTTGACATTTTTCAGAATTTAGTACCAACTGCGCATTCTTTACTTACCTTTTCTTTCGGGAAAATGTTCCTTTTCTAAAAAAAATCTTGTGAACACAACACAATGGAAAGGTATTTGTAACTACACGTAAGTTTACATTATAGATTTCATAAATTTTTACATTATCATAAAGTTTGTTTGATGGCAAAGTACTGCGCATGTAGACTTCGTGATTGTTATAAGCAGGAATTACTTTTTACATGTATTTTTGCACCCTTTTCTTAAAGAAGAAGAATAGGAACATCATTTGGGGCACTGTGAGATGTTGCCTTTTTCTTGCAAATTAGTTGAATTATGAATTATTTTTTCTGGTCTCCCAATCTAGAGTTGTCAAATCTGAACTATATTTAATGTGCTGGATCCATATCATCTAAAATGCCCGATCTTATGATGTGCGCTCCTATATCTTCAAAGGAGCTATAGTTAGTTATGTACTTTCATACCTTTTGAGTTGTCCGCATATTACTTTTGTCATACTGTCATATGAGGTAGGGTTTATCATTTTCATTTTATTCTGATTGCAATATATACATTCAACATTGCATGGTAAATTATACTTTTTGTGAATCTTATTTAAAATTTATTCTTTCATTTTCCTGTCGACCTTCTTTTTGATTCCTTTGGATCCAAAGTTTTTTTCCTAAAGAAGAGTTGCGACGACGACGGTGATGGTAAGTGAATTTAACCGCTTGTATTGAGAAAAAAAGAAATAAATTTATTCTGCTTTCTTTTCTTTTAATTCAGCATTCTTCGAGGTGCATTGCATTGTACTCTTAAATGTGTATACCGACCGATTCTACAGTTGAAAATGCCAATGAATTCCTACGGTTTCTCATATTCTCTCTCCAAGATGCAATTTTCCATGAAATGAACCCTAGCTGTGGGTTCAAGGGCTCTTCTTCCTTTCCCGATGAAAACCGACAACGGGAAGCTTCCCCTGGATAAATTTTTTTTGTTCGATTTTTTATATAACTTGGCACGGACCACAATTTCTTCCCCTCCTAACAATTTCTCCGTTGAAAGCCTTCCCTCTCGTGCCATTGCTAAAACTAATTCTGTGCAACCCTCTGAAAAGTCTGTTGTTGGCTACTAGCTGCTGTTTGATAATGTCTCGATAACAATCTATGTTACATTTTTATACGTGATGTGATGTGAGTACAAAATGCAAAGCAGTCTTTATGCAATAATATGTGCGTAAATGTACATTTACCAAACAAACTGAAAGAAAGCAACACGAGAGATATTCACACAAATATAATAAAAATTATGTAGCAGATGGTCTGGTCGGATCACAGTCCTTTTGCAATAAAATGAGAGAGGGATGATGAGGGATAAGGAAAGGCAGCACATAGTAATTATGGTTTTTATATAATGTGTAAATACAAAGACGTGTGATATGTAAAAGTTTGGTATATCTAAAAGTGGTGTCAGTAACTCCAGTCTACCTACCACTGCATCTACAAAAGCCACCTAAAAGTTAACTTGTCGGATCAGAATTTGTTCTACTGACTGAACGAGTAAAGTAATGTGGATGTGTGTAATATAAACATTTGAAATGCCAAAAAACCAAGATAAGAAAAGATCGGCTTATTTCATGCCGTACACCACATACAACTTACAATTCAACCCTATTGCTACGGGGAACCGGACTTGTAAAATAACATTAACACTCGGCTACAACAAAGGATGTTAAATGAGTTTAGTGGACCTAACCCTTCTGTTCCTGCAGGCTGGAGCCAACAAATGCTGAAATGAATGTCTTCATGTAAAGTAGGTACAATGGCTTGTTGTATGCGTACATTGCACTTGCAATATCTGGGTTTACTTAAGAAGTTTAGCATTGTGTCACTTTTTTTCGTTCTTGCCATTTTATACACTTTTCTTCTACACAGAGATGGGCAAACATTCTCATTTTACTCAAAATAATTGTAAGTAGAATTTGCTAACTAAATGACTCATTGAATATGAATACGACTATGAAACATTTTCCGGCATGGCTCATTTTTATCTATTTTTTTGAATTTTGGGACAGTAGCTTTATAACAAAAATACACCTCTTTATGCAAAAATCAGCAAAATTTTTAATCAAATTACTTTATTGTATCGTATCTTAGGTGATACTCGATGATTGTTAATAAAAACAATGAGGGCAAAATGTAGAAAAAGTACGGGTGAACGAAATCTGCAAATTACATTTTGTCCACCTTTGTTCACATTCTTCAGGTTTCAGTTGCAACTGCATCTCATTTAGTCCCCAAAAAGGTGAAGGTACTCATGAAACACCTTACTCAAAACAGCAAATCAAATGAACGCAAAGAAAGATTGAATAATGACGAATCGCGTGCAAACTACTACCTCTAACCTCACTAACGAGAAAAAATGTAATCGTGGCAAAGCAAATTCAATCCAACCATCCAACAACTGACACGAAAGTCTGCAAAGTAATCAGCTATTGTAAATCCTTCAGTTTTAAGAAGAGAGAACTGGAGGGAGTTGGTTTGATGGAGAATGAGAGCACACAGGATGCTGCTTGTGGAGAGAAAAGATCATTCATGCATACCGACAATAAACAACTGACAGTTTTTTCAGGCATAAATACAGTGTTTCATTGAACCCGGAGACTCAAAGCCGAGAGTGCTGTAGTTAGTCTTGTGTACAAACCATCCAAGATAAATAAATAAATAGCTTCTGGCATGGCAGTAAGGAAATGTTGTTGTGAGGTAAGGGTAAGAAAATCTAGCTTTTTCGGCAGACGGTAAGCGAAGACGTGAACGGTGAACGGGAAGGCGAGCAATACGAGATTTCATTTTCATCCTTAATGTCTTTTAAGGCCACCATATCATATCTCTGACGGTTTTAGTGGTTTCCGTGTCCTTCATCCTTATCACCGTTACTAGAAAAAAGTACAAAATGCTGTATATGTATACAACTACGTGTAGATTTTGACTTGATTTTCAAATAAATGCGACACCTAAAATATCATACATTTCTAACTAAATCCAGTCTTTCAAATGATAAAGATAAACCTTCATACATGCGTATTTTTTGCTGCGTTCAAAATGAAAAGAAGGGTAAGGAAGGGGCGATCCCTTGGAATTGTTCCTAATTTGAAAACTCAATACTCAAGACATATTTCAGAATTTGAGCCAATAAATACCATGCATTATCCATTGACAATGGTGAATGTAGGGTATATTCTATCTAAAGATATAAAAGGGAGAGAGATGTGAGATGTGATGTGAGAGACTCGAAGATGTGTGAAAACAGGAAACAATCTAACAAAATCTCTTCTCTCTTTAACATAATAATATGAAACATTATGATGAGAAATTCCCAGGCTTACATACACAAAAATCTCATCTTGCATCTTTTGTTGCATAGAAACATTTTGATTCCAAGAATTTTTTTTTCTGGTATGCCAGGCAGGTTATGCCTTTGTGAGTTTTCTTTTTTCTTATTGTATAGGATTGAGTTGGTGTGGAAATAATCGACAACAACCTTACAAGAAAACTTGCGTGTACAGATCATCAAGTACTTACCATTATTCTGCTCTTTTCTTAAGTACCTGTAAGGAAATTTACTTTGTTGTCCAGTGGGAGTGAGGTTAAGAGACTTACATGATAGGTAGGTAGGACTTGTTGGAGGACTTGGTTCGTGATAATGTCTCATGTTCATTGTCCATACTACCACCTAAAGACCTAATCTATTATCATCTATGCATATGGGTACATACTGAAATATAAACTCTGAGCTCAACACGACCCTTTATATGCAGGTAGCAGTTTTCCCAATACACATTGTATATAATGCCCATCCATGCTCAATGCATAAAAGAATTCGTTAATGTTTGACAGACTTTCATGCGTAGATGATCCCGTCCTGTTTTTCAAGAACCTGTCAAAAAGGCAAACAATAGAGGAACTAAAATTTATCAATCGCGAGGTTCATAAAATGCAATGCAGCAGCAAATAAATGGATCAGCAGAAAGAAAAAAAGAACTGGCCATATTGTGCATAAATATTATTATGTGAATTTCTAACTTGTATGCAGATAAATTGGGGTCAGACAGTATCAACAGTTATATAGACAAGGCAAGAAAGTCATCTGTAAAAATTGAAACGACCAGTAAATCATCATTTTTATATGAAAGAAACGCAGAGCAATAGAGCAACAAAGCTACTCGTATATAAAGCAACTTTTCCAGGGCATCTTGCTGCACAAACTGTCGGACTGGCAGTGTTTTTTTACCATGACCATTATATCAGTGACTAGAGTTATGCCTCTTTCCCCACAAAAAAGTAAATACGATGAACTGATGGACGATGCACTTATGCTTCGCTGTCTAGTAAGGTTTTTATATGATAACCAGCAATTATTAAAAAGGTTGATATTTTTTATCTTTGCAAATGCATCTTTTATGAAGCACAAGCTTACAGGTTTCTACTCATGTTGAACTTGTAAACGTCAGATGGCTGCACAATAATTTGCTTAAAATCTACGGTTTGCTTTGTAAAAAACTATGAAGAAAATCATGATTATATTAAATGCATACCTGCCTAGTTAACTGGATCTGAATTACTATTTACTATATACCCAAATGTTAATGCTATTGTATTTAGCAGCCTTAGATTAGGACCTGTTAAAATTTAAAAAAGCAACATTTTACTAACACGGGGTTATTTACAATGGTAAAGTGTCTGCACTCGCAGTGAACAAAGTACATTGACTACATTGCATTGCATCACTCAACACGGTGAAATAATGAACTGTTTCCCATGGCGCTGTAGATTTCTAGAGACATTCACACATAACCAGTACTAAAATGTATGTGGGTTGTTGTGCCTGTACAGCTACGCTTTCACATAAGCTATCTATGATGAGTGCTGTTATATTTTTTCTGTTGTTGGTTGCAAGAAGGCAACAATAAAGATCAGTTAGAATCCAGAAGCCTCCTCGGCCTGTCCTTCGTCTTCGCTGCTGCTGCTTTCATCTGGTCTTGTCATCGTCTTAATAATAATCACTGATCACCTCACCACGAGCTTGAAAATTGATGTTTGAAGGCTCAACTGCTCAAGCACTTTAACTACTACCGTATCCTATTATTATAGTATCTTCAAAAATAAACCGCGTTCTCAATTATCAAGCACTTATTTGAGCTGAATACTTTAAATGTACTAAATTTAAAGTAGAATATTATAAATATATTGTAGTCTTCAATTTACTAAATGTTTTAATCACGAAAATAGCTTTCACTAAGTTTTCTCTGTCTGCACTGAGCACAAACATTTCGCATACATCCGATTTATTATGTTTTGATAATAATCTTATTTACTGGACTTGACCTAAATTGTATAGTACTGTCCTACCGTGATGTGTATGTAGCTAAAATACACAAGGAAAACATAATTGTCCATCTAAATGTGCATCAGTTAGTAGAATTTGCCTTTGGGAGAGAACTGAATAGACACATCCAATATAATGGCAATTATTAAGTGAAAAGTGCAGTTTACTGTTGTTTTACATGATATATGGGAAATGTTTCAATTGTCAGTAAATTTCCAGCTCTAATGTATCATCACTTTTCTAACTATTCCCTATTTTATTAACGGAAAGAATCTCAAGTCATCATCGGTCATGTTAGGAGGCTTTTATCTTTGTCATCGACGATCCTGACCTGTTCTTCTAAGGACCTTGACCAGCAGAAAATAAGTTTAAAAAAGTGTGAAATAGGTGTAGTATAAAGTTGAATAAAATGATAAGCCAGAAATATGCTTCGCCGGAAAAAGAAAAGAAGGGAAGTAAAAACTTTGAAGCAAATGGGAGGTCATTTTCGACGGACAGTGGCTTTGTTTCACCTGAAACAATCTGTCGGCCAAAGCTGTCTGCAAGTAGGCGATCAAGTCCTTCATCAAGTGAAAATCAGCCGTTTACTTCCTTCAGACTAGAAGATTCTGCGGAGGCATGTCATTTATCTGATGTATGTACTATGTAGCAATTCTTCATTCTTCATAATTATTATTGTCATCATTCATTAAGCTAGATTATTTGCAGCCATACTTTCTTGCTGAATGAATGCTATAATTGCTATATATGATATTTTTGCTGTAGAATGAGCTTCCATCCAAAGCTATTGCTGATTTGTGGAACAAACCATTAAAGTTCACTGGGCAACTGAGTACAAAGACACCACGGAATTCCATTTTGTGTTCAGAAGGTACTAACACTCCAAACCGTTGGAATGAATTACCACCAACAAGGCAGTTGTCATTTGATAGCTGCGAATCGTCTGCTGACGAAACATCACCACCACCTGCGAATAACTTATCTCGGAAAGGGGTTGGGTACAGAAGGTCTTTGAGCTATACTGAGTCAGAATGCAAAAAGGTACGATTAATTTATTTTACATTTACCAGTAAATTATAATAACCATCATGTCAAACTTTGCAACTCATGATTTCATCATATTTGTAGGAAGCATTTCGTCTGTTGCCATCCGAGGGCACACCGGTGTTTCAGCCAAAACGGCATAAATTTCAAAACGACGAAAATTCTCCTTACAAGGCCTATTTAGAGAAAAACATACCAACTATTGAAGAAATTGCAAAGCAAAATGCCGAAAATATCGAACCAAAAGCTATTCATGGATCTTCATCGCTGACTCCAGAAGTGAAAAGGCTCTGTTTCGTCCGTTCTCAGTCAGAGTCTTCTTTAACGCCATGTAGTATTAAGAAAGCATTAGAGAGAAGTAAGATTACTAAATATAAAGACTAAACGTTTTAAAAAATATCTTGTAATTTAACTAAACTTTAATTTCTTTCTATATCCAACAGTTGAAAGTAATCCTAATTTGATTGGAGATGGATCAAAATCGTACATTCTTCCATTCAAAATTAATGGAAAGCATCAGGATTTGAAAGAAATCACTGGAGAAACTCTTTTAGAACTGATGGAAGGGAAACACAATGTAGCCAGCTTTAAGGTGATTGACTGTCGTTACCCTTACGAGTACGATGGAGGTCATATTAAAGGGGCAATCAACTTATTTACTAAGAAACAAGTTTATGAGAACTTAATCCAGCCAAAAACATTTGGAAACCGTGGTACAGTCCAAGAGGAAAGAAATATTCTCATATTTCATTGCGAATTTTCCTCGCAGCGTGGGCCGGAAATGTAAGTCATTAGTGTACATGATGTTGTTGTAGCTATGCAAAAACAGTGTTTATGTAAATATCGATCGGGATAATTTATTACCTATCTTATATCTTTTTCAGGTGTCGCTTTCTTCGGGACACTGACCGCGAGTCAAACTTATCCCAGTATCCGTTTCTGTACTATCCCGAGCTTTACGTTTTGTTCGGTGGTTACAAAGCATTTTACGAGCAATTTCCTACGCTTTGCATGCCACAAACTTACTTGCCAATGGATCATCCCAACCACGTGGAAGACTGTCGTCGTTTCAAGTCAAGAACGAAACTAGAATATCCAGCAGCATTAAATGACCGCACCAAAAAGTCGAAATCACAAAACAAGTTTCATCGAACCGCATCATTTGCGAAAAAGTGCAATTTTTGATAACATTTAGATCCTAAGAACACAATTTTAATTAAATGCAGAAAATATGTTAGATACAGAATACAGATAGTAAGCTAGCAGACAGGCAGACGTAAGGTTTATTTTGGACGAAAAAACAAGTTACAGAAGAAATTCAAATAATATATTGTAGAAAAGTACTATATTTGATTGTTTAAAATTTATATATATTTTATTGTCATATTTTCAATGGTAAATGGTGACTGTTACATCACCAAAAAAAGCTTAAACATGTACAAACATCGTCAACACGTCTATATTATATATTGTATTCAGAGACGTTTGTTTAATTTTATATCTCACGTGCACTACCTGGAAGGCCTTGTAGTGGAAAGCATGAACAGCATGACAAATAATATAGCCGTACAAATAACAATATGATATTCAAAGATATGTAAGGTTATCCTGTGAACAGAAACGATATGCTCATATGCTTATTTTTATTATATTACTCCAATAATTGTCATTGCTATTTATTTATTTACAGAGCGAATGCTACTTTATTAATTATAATACAGATAATACATTTATTTCAACAGAAAAAAAATGAAAATAAAATCATACCTAGTGTAGAAACCTACTAAATTTTTTACTTTATACATTGAAACAGTTAATTGGTCAGTAGACTTGAGGTTTAAATTGATTATTTTAGTAATATGATATGATAATCTAAAAGGTTTAATATATGTACTGCAGTCAATCCCTAATTTAAGTACAGCAGCACCTGTTTTTTTTCTATGTAACGGTGAATAAACCATACATATTCATGTCCTTGTACCTTGTTGATGCAATCTATGCAAGGGAGGAATGATACTTAAACCAAATGCAATTTGTAACTTAAATCAACCTTCATTTAGCGTACGTTTCATCTTATTTCGAATTATTAATAATAAACAAGGCATTTACTATTACTGTTTATATGTCACCGCGTTCAACTTTCGTCCGTGTTATACAAATTATGTATATTTTACTCCTCCATGAACTTTTTATCTTGTTATGTTTTTAATATTATACATGATTTACTATTTAGTTATTAAAACTGGAAGCCTTCGTGGATTCTAGAAACAGAAATATTGACATGGAAAAGTCTTTAATGCTCATTCATTAACAAAACTTTGTGACTCATAGCACATTTCTTAATTAGGTAATGTCATAAATCATCCGTAATACAATTGTGACTATCGGCGAGGCTTGTCTTGGCAGAAACTATTACTTTAACAACTAATTATCTAACGAACGACTATTCGTATGGAATGACATTAGTACTTAACTACCAGTACAGGATTTATCTACAAGTCAGGAGTCGAGTGACAGTCAGAGAACATGGAAAATGAGAGCTAAAATAGGCATTAATCTATTTAGGTAAAAATGAACGTTGCTTCGTTGCTTGCTAGGTATGCGGGCTATACTGAGAATGACTTTAAGCTTTAAAGTTACAAATTTCATGATTATTTCTCCATCATGGAATTCTTATGCGAAATGCGAGCCCGTAGCTCACGTCTTACTTTAGAAACTATTATATCATCTTGCTATTTAATGTAACAATTGTCAGAAGCATACATACAACATATTAATATTATGGTCATACTTGTTGACATATTGAAGTTTTTACTTTTTAATGGCAACCTGAAAGCACTTGCAGGGTTGCCGGTCATCGGTACCTAGAGGATTAAAAGAACAATACATTCTTATGAGCTATTTTTGGGATAATATAATACTTAAAATATTCTAACCAAAAATACGTAGTTTTTACATGCTGTCCAAAACAAGAACTAATTTCCATCGTCCGACTATCAACTCTGCATCTACACATTCAACTCAGCTAAAGCATAATATGCTGAATTGAGAGAAATAGCAGTTAAATCCATATAATTATATACATTGCATTGTTCAAATTAATCATTTATAATTGAAATTGCTTGAATATAGCAGGATTTCTTGAATAATTGTTTAGTTTTCAAGATTTTTTAAAAAACCTAATTGCCTGTGTACATGTACAAGCACAAAGATGAATACTACAAGATGCCTGGATTTGCATGCAACGAAGAGAAAAACAATACGAAATGCGCTGCTTTCCATTACCTGTGTTTAGTTTAGGTACCAGACAAACTCATATGTCACACACCAACTAGCCATCTCTATTTGCATGACAGTAAATCTTCTTCTCATAATAATCTTCTTGAATGCCTAATCATTATCATCGTCATCTATCGTTATTTTTGTCCTATTCATTAAGGAACAACAAAAACAAGCCGAATATTTTAAGCTTCAACCCCATACACAGCAGGTAGGAAATAATATACGAGCACCTCACAAGATTTTTACTGTATTGACCTGTGCTCTGTCTACTAGAATCAACTAAAAAGGTTCTTTTCAGACTAGTTAACTTTCTAGGACAAAGACACACTACACTTCCGAACAAGCATTTTTACTGTGGCTGCGAATGAGTGCTCGCTCTCTTTCTTTCTGTATACCATGCCATAAATCAAAGCCATTGAGAATGACAATCTGAGAAAGAAAACAAACAGAAAGAGAAGGATTTTGAGGAATCCAACTTCTTCATAGAACGTTTGTTCGTTACTTATATTGTTATATTTACTTGTGCAACAGCAGCCAGCAACACAGCTTCTGACCTAAATTTCTGTTCCAGCAGAGTAGTTTTTAAAGAAAATTATTAAATTGCTTTTAATTTTAATGCCAATGTCGCGGTAGTATGCACCTTGGTAGTTCTCTGGGCAGTTCTGGCTGACTGAAGAAGGTGAAGGTACATAATTCAATCCCTTCGGAGATAAAAGAAAGCATTAAAAATATTAAGTCCTCATTCAGTTCCTCTGGTCAAGCTGCGTGTGCTGTCAAGTTGTTGTTTTATTATTATCATTTTAGTCAGTTGTGTGGTACGTTATATTACAAGTGACAAATGTGACAATAAGAAAATCTCAATTTCTTGATGAATTAGACCAGTTTTCAAAAGGAGTAAAGTTGTTCTGTAATTTCCGTTGACTATCTTTGGTTGTCAGCAGTCTTCAAATCTTGTAACAAGAACAGGTGATTGGCAATAATTGGTAAGTTAGCACTTTTGGTTCTAGCATATTGGCAGACTATGTGCTCTGTATTATATTATTTTTATTTGTATAGGTTGTCCTTTATTTTAGTGATTGGCGATTGGTAATTTGTTATATTGCGTTATTTGATTTAATAGACAGAAGAATGGCTCCTCCCAAAGTGACACTACGTGGAAGGCAAAAACTGTTTTTCGGTCTTTTAGCATTGCTGATTGGGCAATGCTCCTCTGGAGAAATTCCTGAGTTTGAGGTCATGAATCCAACACGTTCTTTGGATAACGGGAAACGAATAATGAAGGAGTTGAGTCAAAGGTCTAATATGCCAACTGAAGGTATGTGGATAGTTAATAGATGCATGATGTATTGACACAGAATTGGATTCAAATAACTTATTGATATTTTTATTTTGGGGATTAGATGGGTCTTGCTGGAAATCAGCGTTGGAAAACCTGGAAATAGGATGCAAACTGTTGACTGAAGATATCCAAATTAGAATGGCGGTCCGTTTTACATCGTGTTTTAATGAAATGCTTGGTATCCCGCCATATATTTGTGATCCTAAAACTCCTGCCAAAGAATGTCTAAAGCAACTGGATTCGGCTTCGCAACAGACATTTCGAGAATATTTTTTGCATACGCAAGATATGTGCTACTATTTAAAGCAGGAAATTTGGCAGGAAGAAACTAACTCTGCTGTAACTAGGTAAGCCAAGTTCGCCATCAATCTTTGAATTTTACTTCCAGACATGTAAATTATGTTATATTTTATCTGTTTTTACTTAGGTTAACTGATGCTGCAACCGATGTCACTATGCAAATGGTGGAACAAAAATATATCCAGGAGCAAATTTATACTACGCAACAAGAGTCGTTACAGGTTCAAACAAACATGAAAAAAGATAATGAAGATCTGTACAACGCTGTGGTTCGAGTAAAGGATGTATTCGACGATTTTTCGTATGTCCATTCGCATATAGATAGTAAACTAGCAAGCAAATATACAATATAGAAATATTCTCAAAAAACGTGTAATTTTGGTTTTCAGTGAAACAGCTAAAGAACACCAACTAATTTCGTCAGAAATTTTTGACAAATTAAGTCGCATGCAAAAATTGGTGTCATGGATTCAAGGAGAGATGAGCCTTCTGGATATGATATTCTTCTACTTTGCAGCTATTTTGTTTGGATATTTTGCGACTGCAACCGCTCGCACTAGGGCTGCAAGATTTTATCTGATTATATTGTTTATGATTTCAATCTGGAGTGAGAAGGTTTTATATAAATATTTGACACAGTCGGACATTGGACACAACCTTTTTCCTGTAAGCTTGCTATAATTTAATTTTTAAAACTATACGTTGGACTTTTCATATGGCACAAAAGTCTCATCATAAATAATGTTTTGTTGGTTTCACAGGAAGATATTCAATCCTTTATTTGGCTGGTTCGTAAAATTGCAGCCGGCGCAGGAACCTTCATTGTTCTTGTTGCCGGGGCAACCTACCGGGATATTCAGATAGTCAACAACAATATGCTAGTAAATATGAACTTTGCATTGGAGAAAGTTGTTCAGTTTATTAATGGTAAGATATAAAGTACAAAAATGCAATTATCGATATATTAGTCAAATGCACTAAATGAATTGGATATTTATAGATCAAACTAAAGGGCCCGATCCCAACGGCAGTATGCAGTCGCTGACGAATAAACAAACTGATGCAGATGATGAGGACAGTGATGCTGATACGTTTTCAAATTACTCTTCTGATGAAAGTGTAGACAATCTTGAACACGAATTGAAGGCATTAAGCGAAGATGATGAAAACAGTGAAAATGTTGAACCAGCAGGTCTCGCAGCAGTTGGAGCTTATTTCAAAAGATCGTCCAATGACACAGCGCTATCTCCGATGGTAATTATTACTCTTCATCAGTTGCACTATCTATAATATAATTTTACCGCTATTCTAAAGTTTTAATGCTTAATATTGTGGTTTATCTAGCGACACCGCTACAATTTACGAGAACGCTCTGCCACACCCCGAGAAAATCCACTTGTTCATCAGGAATCTGTCACAGACTTTGCCAGAATTGTCAAGAAGAAGAAACCTGCCAGCAAGCCCATGCAATCTACTTCTCGCATGAACTACTTTTCATCTGACGATGATGATGAACAGTAATTTAGGCATAGGTATTAGTAATTTTAGTTGTGAAGTTCTTACTGGTGACTTTATTACAGCTATCGGTATACTATTGTGATTGAAAAATATGATTCCTCACTTTTAATTTTAAGGTTATAGTATACCTGTTTTTAACAACAACAAAAAGTCCAAATGGTATTCAGAGTTCCTTTTTCGCATGCTACGCCAGCTTTTATAATGTTTTTAAGAGCTCTGCCTGTCCCATACAACAATTTTACCTGATTTACTATATTCTTGTGTTTTAGCAAATTAACGCGCATGTGTTGAGTTTTTGATACAATTGTTTTAAGATCATGTTATGTTATGTATATAATGTATTATTTTTAACTGTTTGAATGAGTGAAGTTATGTGGTTTTTAATTATTATTTGTGATAGAGTTATTGCTCTCTGTGTAAAAATTTCGTACAAATCGTATATCGCGGGATGAATTTTAATGTCACATACTCATTTTAAATGTAATTTTGATATGCTATGGATGAAGTAAATAAAGTTAGTATTTACACATAGGTTGTACTATGACGGTTTTAAGTTTATTATTATCATTCTTTTTTGCTAATTTCCTTTCAACTTCTGACAAAAATAAATAATCATTATCGGCATTAACGAAAAAGTAAGGTTTACTACGGAGTTGCAGTACAAAGTACAAACCCTGATTTTGCTTGTTAGCACAGTCGACATATTGCATACAATAAGTCCATAAATGTATTTACGAATACGAAAGGAAGTAGTACATATATTTATATGTAGACATTTTTTGTAATGCTGCTTCTTTCAGGTCAAGTATGTATTACTTTCACAAAAAAAACTTGGCAAATATTTCTTTTAAACTTTAATTCTACGACCATGTAGGGTTTTTAGTCAATGGGCAATACGTATATTCCGTTATTACTGTTGATATCGTTAAAAGTGCAAAATACCTACAAGTTATAAAGGTAACTCTGATTGCATTCTCCGTCGTCAGTTTTATTAAACCTAAAACATTTATTATTTTGTGCAGTAACATACCTAAGTTTAAACGATAGTTTAACATTACTTATTCAAAAATCAGTATCTATCGACAAGAAGAGAGAGACATAGTATACCGTTTAAAAAAGAGAGTATGAGATGAAGTTAGCAACAGATCCTTCAAAACAAGTTTTGGACCGCACAAAGATTATTAGTAATTGCAATAACGTCAAGTGTTTTGTAATCCAACAGAAATTATGACGTTGCTTGAATACATTTAAAATCCTCATCTTTTATATAACTGGACTTTTGTTTCCATTTTTGGAACCTAGAAATATCCTTTCTGGGTTTACTAACTTTCATAGAGAGAACACAAATATAACCAAGAACGGACACCCAATCATTATTTTTATCATATAATTACAGGTTCTAAAAAGCTTATTATAATTATTAGTTGGCAATAGTCTCCCCATATGAGCGTTCACAGCGTCAAGTAAAGAATGCTAGCTTGATTATCAAGTTAAGAAATCTTCCTTGGAAATAAATCTAACGAGCAACGAATCAATTAAATTAAATCAATCTCCTTTTAAATGTTGATACATATCAGTATTTTAAAGATTGAAATCAGCTCTTTGCAAAGAAACACCAATCAAATATATAAAACCGTATTCACACAAATATTGTAACTAGGACATTAGAGGAGGTAACCTGTACTTTAGAAAAAAATATTATGCAGTATGTAATAACTTTCATTCAAAAGAAGTTTTGTATAACAATTGCAATAGATTTGCGGTTGCTTAATAGTTGCCAGTCGGAAAGAACGGAAAGGCACCGAACTGAGTATTTATAGGAGTTTTTGGAGATGCGCATACATAGAGAAAATCATCCGATTGAATATGAGTTCGATTTAACATTGGCTCTGATTCTGATCGGTGAATTTTGGGCAAAGAACTCAAGAGGCTTTCCAATGAGGTTAGATTCTGCAAATTTAAAAATTACCAAAAGCAAATTTAGATAACTTTAACAAACAAGTTGATATTTTTCGAATAATATAAAAGATCTTTCTTACTTGTCGAAATAATGGTCTCTCGTCGCGTACAAACTTGATGCAGTCTTCTAATAGGCGTCGAAGTGCTTTTGGGGTATCAGACCGTAATAAATTCAAATCGGGACGCAAAAATCCTCGGCCAACCATAAATAAAATCTGGAGGAGAAATTAGTTATTAATTACCAACCAACAAGCCATCATAATATTTCAGTACTTTATTGAATGTACCTGATCTTTGTTACTGATGCTAGAATAGGGCAATACTCCAGCAAGTAATTCAAACAACACAATGCCAAACGCATACACATCTGATTGAAAACTATATGGATTTTCCTCTTGCATGCGAATAACTTCCGGAGCCATCCATAAAATGGAACCTACAACACAATAAAGAAATATTCAAGACATTGTGAAAAAAGGACTTAATATAATAAAAGTACTTACCCGATGGTTGTTGTTGTTGATGAGATCCTGACCATCGAGTTTTTACAGTCGCCAAACCAAAGTCTCCTATCTTTACAGTTAGGTCATCGTGCAGAAAAATATTGTTACTTTTGAGGTCTCGATGTATAATATTTTTAGCATGTAAATAGCTGAATAAAAAAACAAAAACCAATTTATAGTAAAAGTGAAAATAATTGATGTCATTGTCATACACCTTATTATAAAATTCGACTTACTCCATGCCTTGAGCCGTCTGTCTAGAAATTTCTATTAAAGTTAGCAACGGGAACTTGGATTCCAGTACGTGAATGTGCTTGTACAAGGACGATCCTTCACACCACTGTGTTACGATAGCCAACTGTGGCTTACTAACACATCCCATAAACAGTAAGATATTGACATGCCTGGACATTAAAGAATTAAAATTAGCTGACTGACTTGATGCATGAATTGCAAGTAATACAACTATTTTCATTTGTACCTCGTTTTCCTAAGAACAGCGACTTCGTTCTTGAAAGCTTGCAGCTGCGCCGGTGTGGGATCCTTCACATTGAGGGTTTTTACTGCAACGGGGCCGTGCCAGATACCTTTGTATACAGTTCCAAAAGAACCAGAGCCAATACGGTGACCAACGAGGATTTCTTCAGCAGGAATCTCCCAATCCTCCACATAGTCTCGGGATGTCTTAATCTGCTAATTATACAAACATTGAACTAGGTCAGGACCAGAGCAAATTTTTGTAAAATGTATGAGCTAAATTAGACAAAACTGTCTTCCAACCTTTTTGCTACTTTCATCAGCAGACCTCGCTCTTGGACGACAAGGTCTTAGAGTGTTCGTTGGTGACGCTTGTGCGCTATGACTTAAAGAAACTTTGGTCGGACTGCTAGCTGGACTGGCCGCTCTTTGAGTTGTACCTGCCAGCGTTGTATACGGGCCTCCTATCAGACAAACATAATCAAAAAATTGACATTCCATTTCTCAGGAAACCCTCTCTGGTTTTGCTTGATGCCTCGACATTGTACTTAAAGGTTAACTTTTAAAATTTTGTGGCAGTAAACAGTTTCATTTAAATTAATGCTGGGAGTTTTAGCTGTAAATTAGTTACGTTTTGATGATTTTACCTCTTTAAAAATAAAACTGAAGGTCTGACCTTCATATTTGTGTACTCATTGTCTGTACTGGTACAGGTATAAATAAAGCATTTTGAATATTTAAATAATATGACTCGTAAAAAGACAGCATGTAAGCAGAAAAAATAATGTGAGGTGATGGTGGTGAGAGAATAACGATTGGGAAAAAAATAAATAATAAATAAAAAAATAATTTACGAACTTGGTCCAAAGACAACACCAAGGGCAAGGTTGGTGAGGGGAGCAGCCCAAGGGATTGTGGGCGTATTAGTTGTTCTGATGTGTATATGATTTCCCGGGTCTGTATTCCCTACATTTTCATTTCGTCCACTACTAAAGGGCCACCAGTCTAAGGTATAAAGAGATATACACAAAAATGGTTCATGCAATGCACAGATCATGCAATCCAAAAAATGAATAATTTTACACGTACTACTTAAATAAATAGTTCTTGGCAAAAATTATAAATGCAAATGAAACATTCACATAATCTAAGGGATGCAAAAGTGACATTTCACACAAGAGAACGCCTACAGACACATAAAATAAAGATTGCTTCGAATAAGAAGAGAACGATCGACTAAGAAACCTTTGCTTTTGAACAGAAATATATGTTACGTAAAGTGTGTTACAACAGAATCAGTAAGTAAATGTATACCAAATGTAAATCGTGTCTGGGAAAGATGCCCTCAACGGGAGAGAAATCTATTTCTGAATTTTGCCACTTTCATTGCGCCTGTTAGCATTACGCTTGTTATTTACCATGTAAAGTATTGTAAGTGCCTTTCGTAATTCGATGAAGTAAGTCATCGGATATTTCCGCTGATTGACCAACCAAATTGTAACAGACATTTGGGGCCGATGTAGAACGTTCCCTTTGTCCTAATGGGGGAGGATGGTCTTTTCGATTAAACTGCTGCGTTTCATCGGGTGGAGACAAATTCAGTTCGGCTGTAGGCTCCAAAGTTTGGGCTAACAAACTTTAAAAATAAAACAAGACAGAAATCGGCATCATAATTTACCAATACTCATGACTTTACCAAAACCCAATCTGATTTTACTTACGTTTGGTAATACATGTGCTCCATTCTGGCATGCTGGCACAGAGCTGGAACATTACCAGCACACCTTTGATGAAATCTGTATCCACAAGTGCGACAATAAAAGCCTTGGAAAAGTAGCCTTCGGCAACATTCACAGTATACCAAAGAGAAAAAAGTCTTTCGAACCTAGAGGTATACAAACATGGTGAAAACATAATTAAATTCTCAAAATTAATTATCTACAAGTTTCATTGTATTGTATAACTCTGGGCGTTATGCTACTTACAAAATTGTGCGATATGCTAGTTGGAATAGGGAATTTATCTAAAATCTCCACCCTTATTTCCTCTCCTTCCAACTTTGAAATGTCGAGGTCCCATGGAACTTGCATCTATATAAAAATGAACACGTTGTTCAGTCTGTAGTAATTTAACATATGATAGAAATGTAATGGTAATTTATAGAACTTACAGTGGTGTTTGAGTTTTTATACACAGCACACATTTCAGGTGTCAATTTTCTTCGTTTCATTGCTTTGTCTAAGGCCTCTCGAACTGTTTGACCTGGTCGAATCTGTGTGAATACAATAAGTAGAAATTGGTTATTTTATTCACGTATTCCTTTCCTAATCATGAAAACATGATTGTTTACCTGAACGGATGTTCTTTGCTGATTTGGCAAGTGAGCGCGTATGACGGATTTCATAGGTGATCGGGGGGATGGCCAATCATCAGCAATGGAATGGAATCCGACGTCGTCTGGAACCATTCTACCTTGAGGTTTAAGTTGAGGAATGCTAGCATCTTTTATGTGCGCTTCGTATTGAGCTGAAATCTCCTTCAACTCTTGTTCTTTTCTTTCCAAGTCGTGCAATTTCGTCGTCAATTCTGAATACTCCTACAAGACCAAAAGAGCATTACAAACTTCGTTCAAGAAATGACATATTTTAGTGATAAAAAATGATTACCTGAAGGTACATATGAGGTGGGTCTTGAAACCCAGCAAACCTTTCATTTAGAGCATCAATATTTTCCTTGGTCAGACGAATCATGTTTTGGATGTTTCGGAGCTGTTTCAGACACAATTACATACAAATAAGCTCTATATTACTGGACTCACATTAACAAATATAGTTATAAAAATAAGCGTATTTTATTTCTTACCTCTGACTCCGGAGTACCCCCTCCACCGTCAACAATGACGGTACCCATTTTTGAACCAATTAGTAGAAGAATGGGTTTACTGGCTGTGGCTGACGCAAACAAAAGTGTCCAATATTTCACAGTAACTTTCCACGTTCATTTACAATTACATTTCGTAACCATTTTAAGAAGAGTATGATAACTGCAAAAGACAAATCACTTTTTAGAACTCCAATTGTCGCAAACCTCATAATTACATCGGTAGATGCAACAAAGGTTACTTACGTAAATGTATAAAACTTTATTGCTGTGCCGTTAAGCTTGAATATAAAATAAAATAAAGTGAGTAAGACGTCTTCCAAATATAAAATTTAATGCTCATACAACAACTAAATATATGTCGCATGAAGTATTAAATATTCCACACTACACCACTCGAAACGCGTAATAACAGCTCGAACGAATTTCATTATGCTCTAAACTTTATAATTCGGAACTGCACAAAGACTATAATTGATTATGACGCATTAAATTAACGATCAACATTTCTTTAATCTTTATTCCTTCTTTTTGTCGTCATATAAATTGACTACGTGCTAGCAAAATCTAGCATCCTCCTCCTCCATCTACGTATCAATCCGTTCCTAAATACTAATATTCTTCAACTCACTACATCTCCTTCTCCTCTTGCCTCTAACCAGACACCAGACTGATTACTCAACTCAATTAAACTTTTATCTAAAAACAATAAACAATTTAACCTTCCGTCTTAGTCTTAACACATTAAAATGGATCTGGATCTGCGTCAATCAATACTAATCACAAACCACATTAATTTATTGCGCTCCTTCTTCCATCTTCACAGCTTCTCAGCTGTCCACTTTCTCAAATTGAGCCTAAAACAACGATAAACTTGGATCTATCTCCAATTATTATGAATAAATCCAATTCCAAACTATCTCAAAGGAAAATTGATGATCCTCCTGCTGTTGTATACCTACCTATCTATCTTCTTCTTCTGCTACCTACATTTTTTATAGCAAAAAAGGGTTGCAATCACTTTTTGTTGGGAATGTTATGCAATGCGGTGGAGTGCAATCAAACTGCAACACGATAGATCACACACACAACAACACAAAAAAACTCTCTCTGGCTGTCTCGTATTTGTTGTGAGAGAGGAGATGAGAGAGAGGCAAACAAGAAGAAAAAAGAAACTCGAAATATGATATGACTAGATCACAATGCCCTTCACAAATGCTGGGCTCTAGAAAAAGAGGGTTTACAAACTAAATTATCATTCGCTTCCTTTCAATATTTAAAATGGTTTACTCATATTTATAACGATTGGATGCATATTTATTCGAAAATGATATATCTAACGCATTAAGTATTAGATAATTTATTCGTAGTCCCCTGCATAAGTCTCTAAATATATCATCGTTAAAAAGTAGTATTTTGGAGATTCAAATATGACTATAAGGATCTACATCACATGACCTTTGGGAGGATACCTAATACAATTTGTATGATATGACAGTTTCAGAGATCATTGCCATGAAGACTACCATTCTCACATCACCCCATTGGAGTTATTCTCCAAATGATCTGATGATGCTTGCTTTTGTATTAGAAAAAGCAAGAGAAAAAAGAGAGTACATTTTAGAGATCTTTTAGAGTCAAACAGAAGATAATGCTTGTGCTGTTGTTACGGCACCTTGGCACTTATTTGGGGGCATTCTGGTTTCATGGAGTGGAGGGGGATAGATCATTATGATGGAGTTGGGGTCCTCCATCATTCAACCCAAAGGATAGCTCAAAAAATGCCTAATATCTTATTATAATAGGTGATAGGTGTAATAGTAGACGGTCGTAGGGATTAAACACGTACCATTATAAAATAGAGAGTCGGGTTCGCACATAGTTGCAATAATGTCTCTTCTTCCATCTGAGATGATGATGAGATGAGATCTTCAATCTTCTTGCGAAAGAATATTATTATTATTTTTGTATTTATGTATGTTTGTTGGCTGGTTGATTTGTGATATATTAGGTTTTTAAAATCTCTTATTTTTTGTAGTTGTCGTCGGCATCCTCCTCTTTTTGTAGCTTCTTTCTGCTTGTATTTTACTAGGCTTCTTGATACACAACGACAACAAACAATAAAATTGGCTACGATTTTTTTATATCTTTTTTTTCAAGATGATGAGGATGAAGAAAGAAAGGAGAATAAAAATGGAATTTCTTGGTCTATTTATATAACACCTTTAATAAGTTGCAAGTTGGAAAAAAGGAAATTGTTCTTAGTTTTTTGCCAGGAAAGATTGCAAATTTTAAGGTTAGTTTTTTGAAAAAGAAATCTCCATGTTCCAATCGGACTGATGCAGAGGTGCTAGTACTTGTGCTAGTCTTCGAATTTGGATACACACTAAAAGAACTGGCAGAAAAGATGGCATTATATATGAATACGGCTCTCTGGCTTGCTGGATGAATGTTGCTTGAAATGTATCAGTCTGGGATCAAGTTTCAGGATTTTGGGTGCTTTACTGGTATTGGGTGGCATATACTACTACCAAGGATGAGCCCTAAAATAATATTTTAAAATAGCGAATTAAAACTTAGCTACAGACAGCTCACAAAGATATTTTAGTAATATTAAATTGCATGCAGAAGTCGTCATAATACGAAGGAACAGATCAATTCAAGCTAAGGGACCCGTAGGCCGCTGACCCGCCCTGCCCTTTCCCGGGCCATTTATCCTAAGTCATGGTTAATGAATACCAATTCTGGTATTAAGTAAGACAGGTTTAAAGGTGCAAATCATTGGCCAAATTAAAATAAATGACCGATGATTGAGCACTGACTTGACTGGCTTCCGCGTCTCTATATGATCAAATGCATGTAAAAAATGCTTCCAAGAAGCTCATAATCGGTACTCTGCACTGAAATTTACTATAGTACTGGTAAGGGAGCTGGGGCCATTCATTTTTGGGATAAACCAAGAAATAAATTGGAAATTCGGGTTGTTGTCGATGCTGCAAGTTTGTCATAAAACAGTTAAGTCACAGGTCAGACGAGTGGTAGTGGTGTAATAGCAAAAAAAGTTGAAAGTGGGCTTAGTGAACCATCAATTGTAAGGCGAGAACAATAAAAAAACTAGTTTGTTCTAATTTTAAAAAACATTTAAGATTATTGCATTGAATTATTAGTTGAATAGGTGGCGGGTGACCATGCGCCGTATGATATTCACCCTTTTGATACTTTACTTTAATTTCATGCTAATGAACAAGTTTCCTATCAAACATCGGATAAGAACCAACAATGCTTTGAGACGGGCGAGCAAACACAATCAAGTCAGTATTAGCAGAAACTACAGACAAGGTAAAAAGATTCATCAGCTTTGTATTGAGATAAGATTTAAAACCGAATACTATGTGGTCCTGGACTGCCTGTCTACATCCGCCCAATCCACGCACACACACACGTCATATCAAGCAAGTAGTACACACCGACAGAACCGCACTGCTTGCACCTTCTCGGCATGCTGCTACTTGCTTTGGTTTTGCTGCTGTTGGCAAGTGAAAGCGGACGATACAACAGGGAAAAAGCATAGCGGAGAGAAGAAAATAGAGGCATAACCGTCCGTCATAGATGTTTAAATAAGTAGCCGGATAGACTATGCCAACAAAATAGATGGTGAAAGGTAGCACACCGGGCAGCTTATCATGAAATGAAAATAATTGGGACAGCATAGTCATATATTTAGAGATACTGATGCTGTTTTGACGATGACAGATTTTTAAAAAGGTTCCAAATACAAACTGGGGAAAGGCCTTTATGATATCAACTAAGTTCAGTGAAAAATGAACGTAATGAACGTAGGGATTCAAATTAAATTCAAATTAACTTTGTTTTCCGTGCTATTAGATATATTAGATAGCAGTAGTATATACTTATGTACTATTTGCCATAGCATAACAAATAACATATATAATGGTTATATATAATTAGAATGATTATGTAATTAAGTTAAATGTACGTATAGTTTACTTCTTAAAATTAGTTATTAAGACCTGATTAGTCACAGAGAAAATTATTGTATTTTTACCATTTTAAGATAAAGCATCTGCCGAAAAACTCATTTTATTAAAGTTTTGTAATTTGTAACTAATTACACACGATTGCTAGCTATTATTGTGAGTACATATTTCACATGCATTTAGTGTGGTATTTAAGACACTACTGATGTAAGAGACATATTATATTATTATGTGAGAATTGGGGTAGGAATGTAAAGAATGTAAGTATATGGAAATGACATAGATACCTGGTCTGAATATTCTGACAAACAAAGTAACAGAAGGACGGGACACATACATGAGAGACTATTTTATAAAATAATTTTTCCTAGACTCGGATTACTCAATAATAGAGAGATACACAGACACTGGAAAGAAGGGTAAAGTGGAAAGACTAGAGCGAATTCTTTAATAGCTGAAGAGGAGAGAGCACACGGACTTGAAAATTTCTGATACTCTGCGAACGAACGTACACGACGGTTTCCCTATTGCACGATATTATGCGATTTATTTCTCATTTCATACCACAGGAACTTTAACGTACTATCTTGGATAGAGATGATAACATACATTTTATATTGTGTGGACTAAAATTCACATGGCGATGTGTTCCTTCAGCTTTTCTGTGTCTGCATTTCTGGTCTGTAAAATTGTTCTTTGTATAGGTGTTTTTTCCTAATGACTTATTGAAGCAAAGAATGCATCAGCGTATGTATTCTCTCACAAACAACTGATGAAATATAAAATAATGCTATTAGGCTATTAGTCGTTCAATTCTACTATTAGAATCAATAGAAGCCTTTTTCTCAGTATTTAGTAATAAAACACTCGTATTAGCGTTAGAGATTGTACTACTGTAACGGTTCTTTTGACTATTTTATGTAACCATCAATCTTTATGAGGACGTTTTACAACATTATTTTTTGTAGAAAGTTATGTTTATGCAGGTATTAATGTATGTATGTATACTCATGGTCTTAAATGCTATAAGGAACGCAGGCATTGCGATCATTTTTATTATTCGTTTTACGTTTAATTGCTTTCCACATTTCCACCTCATGCAAAAGTGCCATTCCTGTATACCAATTAGATTCCCACAAAGAAAAAGAATTTCAATTTTAAACCTCTTGAGCTTCTCAACTAGCTTTGCCTTTCGCAGAGATATCACTTTTATGTATGCTATCATATCACTTGTTATACGATAATACGATGATGCTCACACACTCTTCCTTTCCTCCTCTTTGTGGCTTCAGGGAAGTACTTTAGATTCGCTTACTATATTTACATACTTGAGTGATACTTGCAAAGAAATTTTGCAAGCTCGCATAATATATTATACGCGATAAATTAATTGTCTACTCATCCATCCCCTCAGGAGAGCTCTTGAGTACTTATACTTGTGCAATATTCCACATGAGCGAACATTATCCTTATGATGAGGGCAATGCTGCTGTACCTCACGGGAAGGTAGATAGTAGTTGTATAAAAGGCATATTTGATTTCAAATTGTCGAAAAAATACTTCAAAGACAAAGCAGACAAGTTTGGATTTAGCCATGAAATCCGTTAGATTTTGCAGTAAAATTTCCTCTTTTGAGTAAAGTAGTCAAGAGACAAGGGTGAAAGTGGCTCAGCGTGAGTGTCCACAGAGAAAGATATGGAGAAATGGAGATTCTATGCAATTGCCGTATGCGTATTCGGCTTATTCGTATATATGTTTTGTACACAATAATGCCATGTTATATGATAGATTAGAATTAGTATGCTTATACGAAAAGGTTGTATGGTGTTGTGCTTTTAACTATGCAAATATTGCTATGGACATCAGTATTACTATTATCGGGCAGTTGATTATTGCATTAAATTTCAGTATGTAATAAATATGCTATGTAGGTATTGTCTTTTGGTGGTGGTTAATTATACACTGAGACATACGGAAATAAAAAATTCTATAATTTATGTCAAATTCTATTTGCAACTATTAAGACAACGATATGATGTACTGTACAAAAATCATAATATAACATTCATCCTGAGTAACTACAAGTGGGTACTTGAATTATAAAACATCCGAATCATTGTACATTCTTCATGAACCATAACAAGTAACAGTAACCTTATGAACAGTAACAGGTTAAAAACGAAAAGTTAATATAAATACCTATATAACGCATATAAGCAAAATTGACTTATTAAATAATGTACTAACCGAATATATACAAATTTACAGGTCCCAAATTCTTTTCCAAGTACATGTTAAAGTACCGTACAGATGTAAGCAAAAATACTATATTATACCTTATAGAACGAATTTTCAATGCGAAGTTGTAGATTTTCCATTTCTAAGGCACTAATTCTTTCTTTTAGCATTTTGATGAGACGGTCCTTTCCTGAATATTCGGCTTTCTTCTTATCTCGTTGTCCCTTGCATTTGATCGCTTTCTGAATGCTCCTTCTTTCTCTTTCGCCGAGACTTGGATCATTGGGGTTTCGTTGCCATAAAGGTGGTTTCGTTGTTTTCTTGCTGCAAACCTTTGATTTCTGGTTTCCACTCGATGTTGTAATGGTAACGTCAACGTCAATGTTGTCACTACTAGCCAAATCCGTACACCAGTCGGGCTTCTCCATATTGAAGTAGTCGTAGTTCACCGGCTCCAGTGTGTGGGGGCTCACTGAGAGTAGCAGGTCATCCATCTAAAATGCAAAAAGAAAAGCAGATTTGTATAAAGGCTATCATTTGCTATCAAATTTGTATCATTGCTTTCTCAGAGACATGACTGCAAAAGTTTGCTTTAGCAACCTATAATATGATACCCATCTTCGAACGGATGATATAAACATCTATAGATAATAATTGTTTATTTGCAATTGGTAATAAAACTGTCTTCATTGACTATTGACGTTTGATTCGGGATCCGAAATTCTGCAGTGGATTAGATAATTCAACAATAAAATGTAACTGGTTATAAAGGGAGAAAATACGCATGGAATGCTCAAAAATAAAAACTGCCTTTGTCTCTGTACTCATAGAATAAACGAAAAATTTCAGAGAATATTTTCCTACTTCTAGCTGTAGTTGCAAGTACATAATGAAATTGTAAACACGCATAATATTTTTCTTTCAATGCGAATAAATGTAAGCGATGTGTGAGTTTTATGCGAAAACTGTTTGATCGCAGATTGCCCCGGTCCAGTAATGTAAGTGATGCGAATGCAAAAGCAGAAAAGGCTACCTAAATAAAGCTACTTGATAGAATAGTCGACTAGTTCTCGGCTCTCATAACTTTTCTCGTAGGAGATGGAGTCGCAAAAAAGAACATGAAAGGCAATTACAAGCAAATTTATGAAGACATTTGAGTCGCTCTCTACTAAAAAGGATTTGGAAGAAAGTAGGTATGCATATCAACCACTAATAATTAAAATATGACGATTCAATGGTACTCGACGAATAGAAATGTACTCAATTAATTTTTAAAAAATTATAAAACTGTTTCACTTCATCTTTATTATTCTTACCTTAGTCAAATGATGCGGTGGATGTGATGATGTAGTACAGCAGGTTTTGTTTCAACGATTGGCGAAAAGTGTTCAAGATAGACGTACGCAATTACTTGAAAGGATTTTCACTACTCTGATTCTGATCGTACTCGTTTGCTTTGACTTTAAAACAAATAACTTTTAACGTATAATGCTTTACTGAATTCTGAACGTACCTTTCTCTTATAGCTGACTTATTATTCAATTTGTACTAACTTTACAGACTTTAAGTTTACAGACTTTGTAACTGTAAATACTGTAATAGATTTTTGTCTAAATT
>JAQFYG010000611.1:0-27336 GCA_034694325.1 Entomobrya corticalis | reverse complement strand
GGAGCATTGATGGAGGAGAGAAATTCAACAAGACCAAGCAAAAAACATTGTTGGCGAATGTCTGTGATACTTACTTGTAGGTATACCTAAACATGTGCATATCCTTAACTTTTTCATCTGTCATGACAAGCTGGGTTGTTTGCATTCAAGACATACACACTACACAAAAGTAAGTTAGAACAAAAATATTCGCT
This sequence comes from Entomobrya corticalis, assembly GCA_034694325.1. Taxonomy (NCBI): domain Eukaryota; kingdom Metazoa; phylum Arthropoda; class Collembola; order Entomobryomorpha; family Entomobryidae; genus Entomobrya; species Entomobrya corticalis. The sequence goes on along the minus strand of JAQFYG010000611.1, from coordinate 27,142 downwards.
TCAAAACACATGGATACCTACATAAATGAATACTTCGGTTGAAAACCATCATCATGAAACACTTTTGTACGCACCACAAAACCAACACACCAACATTCAACATTGGTCTCATTTTCTTCGTACTTGTTGGTTTGCTACTTACTACTACTCACATTTACAGCATCCAATGCGGCTTAACTACTCCTACAACTGTTGCAATGCACAATATGATTACCCACTGTTGTTGCTCTCGTGGATAAAAAGCACCTCAAGATAAATGTTCACGTTTCTAGTTTCTAGAGAAGATCTTCATAACAAAAGTTGCCTTATGTGAATGCATATTATACAAAAATACGTACGTAAATATTCCCTTTAAAAAATGAAATGTGTATAATAATGCAAAGGAATATCATTATGTTTTAGTAGGAGGCTTATTGCTTATATGGAGATAATGAATATTTTTCTTACTGCTGTCTGCTGCTGCATCACGTAAAAAATAAATACAATCAGCGTATAGATATATTTATGGACACATTACATAGAATTTTTCTATCTGCTTGTATTTCATCGGCTTTTTCACGTCACCATCGCCGTTTCTTCGTTAGTTCACATCTACACACACTTTGCACGCAAATACACATAAACTTACGCAGAAATGCACTTGGTATGGCAATGTTTGCGTGTAACATTTATACATGTTTACAGAGTTTTACAGATAAAGTCTGTGCTAGTGCTAGTCATCAAGACAGCATCATCAGCAACAGCCGCGGCGTGATATAGCCCTCATCTGTCCATCCGTTTGCTCTCTGATATAGAATGCAATATAAAATGCAATATGTAATAGCAATAACAAGTATAAATGTGCATATTAAATGCGTACCTATATATTATACCACTTTACTTGCCTGTGTAGTTAACTACGAATATAATGCTCACTATACACACAATAATGATCACATAATAACATTGTAACCAGTTAGCCAGGTTTGTTGTTGCTCTCATGCTATATCGCTTTTATTTTATCCCCTTTATTGTAAGCATTGCTATCTGTTCACAGCTCAGAGTATGAGTATTCATATATGTATGTGTTTTTACTCCCTCAATTTCTTTCACGTTGGTTCAACAATCATAGTCAACTGTTTCTCATTCTCATCAGTTTACATTCAGGTTTTGCTCAGGATGCACATACGCTGATGATGATGATGGGTTTTGTTTCATGTAGCATCTGTAGCCGGAGTAGGAAAAGTAGCGCAGCAGCAGTTAGCCCTGTCAATGACAGAAAGGGCCATCGCAGTAGCAGTGGCAGTAACGAACAGCGTCAGTGATTTTAATTGTTAAACTTGACAGAAGTGGACGAAGGGATTGCGAACGAATTGTTTTATGTGTTGTGTGAAAGAGTGATGAGTGAGAGAAAAAACAAATGACGATGATAAGCGTGAGTGGACAAAGGACGCTTGCGAGTCATTTATGTGGAATCTGCATGTGCATATGGTAATATCATAAATTTGTTATTTTATGTGAGAGTTGTGGTTATTTATGTTCGCATGCAAAATCCTTCATCTTGTAATCATTGTCATTAAGCATTGGAAAGGTTCCTGATCTTCGTAATTAACTACTTGAGTAAAACTAATGGCCATTGCCATTACAGTCGAATGGCGGAATTTATGGTAGAATTTGTTAATGCAAAGGAGAAGCTGTTATAAGGCTTGTGTCACTAGAAAAAAAATAGTTTTAATGATCTACGAAGTGGATTGAACTATTGTATGTTTCTGAGTTTGACACATGAAAAGGTGATGACATGTGGTTCAACTAAAAGTGCTATTATTGCTGTCATTTTTTGGAAAAGAAAAAAAGTATCAAATAATACATAATTTAATCTGTATCTGTATGACATATTCACGACACTATTATACAATGGTAAGGTCGTAAAAATACCTGTTGCTGTGTAATAAACTTATGGATTTCCACACACAAAAGGAGAAATAATATTGGAGGGTGAAATAGGGAAGTTTCGCCTAACAAGTGAACCAACTTTTATATATAACACACTAGTTACCTTAATATTATTTTTTATGAAAGCTCTATTTGTATTATAAATGGAGAAGGAAGGTGGAAGGGAGGGATTAGGTGGGAGAGAAAGGGCTCTTCTATTCATTTTTGGAAGGATTCACTCTTAAAGATTTTCGGCAAAATAGAAGTGTCTGAAAAGCAAAAAAATGTTACAAGTGAAGTCACAGCTATTGATAGAGATAGTAGTGCACAGGTTTTTCATTGTTGTCTATGGATGTGGTGGATTTTCAGACCTTGAGGGCTTACCTGCTGCATTATTATTGTAACAACAAAAAACGACGTATGGACTACTCCGTCTTTGCATGAAGGGATGTGAGCGTGTTTTTATTTGTTATGCCAAATATCACACATTTTGTCGATGCTGCTTGCACTGTAGTTGCGAGTCCAAACTCCATCCTTCAGTTCAATTCCATCTTCATGCAACAAGCCTTTGATCCTCGTCACACAGGTAGAGATGGAATGGTGAATGGGTCGAGAAGTCGAGATGAATGATGATACAAAGCTGAGTAAATTATGAGCAGAGAAAAAGGATAGCAACAATAACAAACAATAAAACATGGCTCATATTATTGATATTGTTAGTATGATGATATGCTGTACGCTGTTCCTTACGATAAGGGATAAAAAGGGAATATATTTATGTCAGACAATAAAGAAATCTAAAAATCATAGCATTAACATTTTCGGTAGCTACACATGCACACAGGTAGGTTCTTGCTTATTGTATATTTGTCAGAATCTTAAAAATGAGAAAAGGACGAAATAATGCTACTGACTTGAATTTTATATGGAATCTAAAATGATAAAATAGTAGAAAAAATAAAACTTCTTTACTCACAGTCACAGCTAGAGATTTTTTTTTCGTTCTCGTCATCCTCGTCATTATCATCAAATCAGTTTTAGGTATTATCTTGCACCATTCGTTTGTATTGTTGTATCACTAAGTACATCTCATTTTTACCTAAATATTATTCACAGCTATCAGCAAAGCGAGTGTATATCATGAGTTTGAGTTATAACAGTAACCAGAAGCTTGGTTTCTTCTTTTTTTGGTGCAACAACATATCAAACCTGAAAAAAGTTCAGCGATTGCAGCACCAACAATTGTAGACTCCTCAACTTGTCAGTCTGTCTGGCTGGATGCTAACAAAATGTTTAATCCACATATAAAATACAACAGTCAACATTGCAGCTCATAAGGCTAACCTATTAAATAAAGTATTAGTGCCTTCAGTGAAACAGGCACAATAATATCACAGTATGCACAACAATGCTGTTAAATCACAGCATAACAAAGTCCAAGGCAAATCGGTATTGTATAGGTAATATTATCACCAACCACAATATTTTTCATTCACAAAGAGCAAGGTATCGCCATCATCTTTGTTAGTCACATTTGAACAACGCATCATCAACCTGTAGATTTCGTTGCATATGCGCCTATAATATGTGTGATATATGTATGCAGAGAACATTGTTAATATCGGCATGATCACTAGAAGCTGTAGAAAAAAGAACGTAAGCCATCATGCAATATAATAATGTACGATGCGATAAAGTAAGCAAACTCATGAATCCGTTTTCTATGCCTATACTATTCCCGCTTTTTCAATTATGCCAACGTCATTACAGTTTTTAAAATTTCCTTCTTTTCGAAATTGTCAGTGTAGTGCATATCACAATGTCAAGGCACTGTTTGGGCTTCAGGAAAAGCAAGCAAAGTGAAATCTTTGCCTTTAAAATTTATTTATGCGTGCTTAGTTGAGTTGGTTTATGTATGAGAACATGCCAACTGCCAACACGCAGCAGCGGAATATTCTTTGAGCGAGCTTAAATTGAAGAATAGACCAGCAGCAACATAATAGCTTCACATTTCACATCAAGTTTTGAACCGTATAATATTATCGTTGCATGAAAGCTGGAGGGTTACCCTACTTGAAGAAGAATAATGAAAATTAAGAAGGAAATGAAGAAGATGAAGAAGGAGGAGTGCAGTGCATGACGTGGTCAACAATTACTAGTGCTAATGGGCGCATTTAATTTTACTTGATTCCTTGAAGGAACCCGTATTCCACTTTTGAGACTATACCATCTCAATCTGTTGTACAAAGAGAAAGAAAAAACTAGCACACAGAAGCGAATGAAAGCTAGGCCGATGATTATCATTCTCTGAAACGTATTTTTTATGTATTATATGGGGACGATAAAGAATTACTCATCATTTTATGTACCTAGTTGTTTTTTGGGGGGATCGTCATTTCTCATTACATCTTATATCTAATAATGCTCAGCAAGCAAACAGGACATTTTATTTTCTACGATGTACACTGTACACACAAATTTTGTATACACGAATGTCAAGTTAGGTCTCACAAAGTCAAGAAAAGCAAAATATATTTTATGTCTGCTAATGTTCAATATTGATTCCAACTCGCTCTTCACCTAAATCAGGTATGACAAAAGGAATTGAGGACGCTGAAAGTGTATGTGTTTAGGTGAACGTATGCAATAAAAATCAACAGCAGCTGTTTCACAAGTAATAAACGTTGTCTGTCTGTGTACCTATGTCTTTCATCTTGCCATCATCCAGACTCCAGACAATTGAAGTGGACATGCTCATGTCTTTTCGTTATCTTCCAGTCAAGTTTTATGTGAACACATTGAATGCGTATGTCGCTCCATTCCGATATTCTATTTAGTCAGTTATACTGCAATATTCTTGAGAAGATACTTGTTGGATCTTGAAGAAAGCGCAAACTTAGCACAGAGATGTGATGACCTTAAACCCTTATTGACTGTTACTATCCTCATGAAGGTGACATGTCGGATTTATGTTGAAACAGGGAAGAATATAATATACTATAGGGAAGCTGTAATAAAATATGTAGCATAACATTGACTTAGATTCTTATAAACATAATTCCATAATATTCTATTCTATCCTATCGAAAAAAACAAGGAAAAACGACCCTTTCTATTCGTGTGTGAGAGCAGAACGGCAACTCAGTGGGGCTATGTCGTTCGTCGTTCCACGGCTGTTCTGGTTTTCCCATATTTTTCGTTTCTCATTCAACAAAACTAAGACATTTTTATTTGATGGGGCTATTTACCCTTTTCTTCTGTATTCTTCTACGCAATGTACTCACTCTTGAGATTGAAAGTAAAAGAAAGAGACAAGGCTTGTAATGCAATATCAACATGTGTTCTCCTGCTGTTGATGCCTCTATTTCATCAAATGATGGAAAAAAATCCGGAGAAAAACGTTAACAGACAGGGGAATATATTGCGTCATATTATTTGTGATATTACTATGGGGGATAGTTGGGAATTCAATCATGAACTTTTCTTGAGAAAAGAACATGAGATGTAATTGATGGTGGTCGCCAGCTAGTTACAATCACGAGATTAGAATCATAATTAGATCAGATCCATAGCTTATGTCTTTCTTCTGGTGATATATGGCATAGAATATTTGTTATTAAATGAATCTCCGATAAAGAATCACAGAGAAGTACATAGTATATCAATACAAAACAAAATGGGACATTTAAACTTACATTTAGTATATAAATCATAAACACAAGTAAATGTGTTCAACTACAATATAGATTTAATTCGAAATCGATCAAAATTCAAAACATTTGAAAATACTTTAACGATTACCAAATATTTTTAATATTGCTACTCCACCATGCAGTTGTCATTTGTTGTCAAATCTATTATATTATTCAGTGTCGTACTTGATTTTGATTGATTCATATAATTCTTGTAATCCATCAATAGTTACTGATATAATGCTTACGTGTGACAAAGAGCGTCGCTTTCAATTTTACTGTGCAAAAGCTGAATGAAAACTTAATTGTCTATAGCCTTCATTTACTTTATTTTTCTACTTCCGTTCTAACTTCAAATATTTGTTTTTCATCATTATTTTTAGGAAGGTTATAATATAAATCATATTCGCAAGTAAACACACATTTGTAATTCCAATCAAAACAAAGCTTACTTTGTTTGTTCACTAGTGAGTTAGCATATGCGTTACTCATAATAGCTGTGTAATATTTACCTACTTATTTTTAGATTGAATATTGTGACAAAAGTAGTTAAATATTTATATGAATATGGACTGGTATGTCATAGATTTTCAAAGCAATTTGATATTGTTCTACTGCTATTACGTTATGTCATAAAAACGGACTGCTTTTAAACTTTCGATTCCATTCAGTTGAGTCGCATAATAAAAAGTTTTTGAGCTTTTAGTGAGCAAGTCTTACTTCCTTCAAGTTTATTGTTGGATAACATTTGAATATATACATGCGGATGAAATCAGTAAACTGTAAATTTTTAATGTACTTTGTCTCCCAGAGGCATAAAAAAGAAATTTTTGGCTCAGAATGTTTTGCATATTATTGTACAAGAACGACGCGCATATCTGCATCACGATATCGCGAAAGTTGCGATTGTTGAACATCGAGTAAAACCCGTCGTAAGTAGGCACTAGGTACTAAAAGTGGAAGCACTGTACATACAACTTTTTATTTGCGATTATTAAAGCATAATAATATATATAGGTAGGCACATTATGATGCATGAATTCGTTATTAATATTATTATTAAAGTCTGGGCCTGAATCTCAAGGCAAATGTAACATATTAAAAATTTCATCATAATCATCAAAAGACATTCATAACATCAACATCATTTTATAAGCGACTATAACCCATAAACTACTCGCGATTCATCAAAAAGACTCGATAACCTTTTCCTCTGCGCAGTCAACGGCAGCGGGCAAAACACATGAATTTATACGACAATTTTGCGATGTCTCCTCAGTGAAACCAGTAATGAATGATTGGCATTGAAAGTGAATTAAGTTGCGAGGAACGGAAAAAGTTTTGTTTCTTTAAAGTTTAAAGTATTAAATTTTCTGTAAAAACAGAAGCATAAGGAAGATCAAATTTTACACAACGGCCAAATCCCATAGTAGTAGCAAGTGGGAGTGTATGCACATGAGTAAATGATAATGATTTTAAGTCCAGTACTTTGTCATGTTTTAAGTTTTTGTATTCTATTCATCTCGTCTTTGCATTCATTTTAATAAAGAAACTATTCTTATAACTTTCTTGCAGCAATATTCAATCCTCTTAGACCAGTGTAGGTCTTGGCCTTCTTGTTAGTCGTGATGTTTTTACACTTTTCTTCATATTCTTGCTTTTGCTGAAGTAGCTAATGCTGATACGATCTCTGTCAATGTTGCCAACAAGTCTCCTTCAGTTTTATCATTATCACAGAAACTACTCGCTGTTGTTTTAGTGAGTTGTAAACGAAAAGAGCAGAAAGCAGCCAAAGGATGAGACAAACAAAATTGCTGAAAAGACGGCAAAACCAACAAAAAGTCAATGAGAAGCTGACGAAGGACAGATACACTATCTGTCTACATATAATAAATTTTATGAGTAAAACCTAAAATGAGATGTATTTTTTACATTTTTTACTTGACTAGTCATTTAAGACATTTTCACTTCAACTGATTAGGCTTGGATAAAAAATAGAGTGTAATATAAAAATATTGCTCAGTCATGGATGATAGCTAAAAGTAGCATGCAGGTCATCCATCACCAGGAGGCAAAGGGTTGACTTGACTTTATATTGGAATGTCAAATGTTGAACAGAGCCAAAGAGCCATCAACAGCAGCGCCATTTATCAGCTCATTTCTCATAAATGCCATATAATATTTCGCATATTACTACCAGCATTAACTCAAAGGAAATTCTAAGTGCATTAGTTAGTCTGTATTTTTACTTGTACGCATTGAAACTCTTAAGATTAGTACTTTTTATCACTTATATCAGCGTCAAATCCTAGCAGTTATTTTTATTTTTTAAAGCCTGTACGTTTGGCTACATTTTTCCATTTCGTCATATAAACATCCATCGGTCATCATTAAACAGCCGTATAAAATGGTCATAATATCAAAGTCTCAGGTTTTTATAAATAAATATATTATTATGTATATATTCTGTCTTTTTTCTGCATTCAACGACGATGGTTGACGACAAGAAACTGGACTTACACTCGTTTACTTTACGTAAGCAATGAGCAAATGCATAAAAAATAAGATTTACAATTTGCTCACGAATTATTATCGAGTAAATTATCCTCATAAAACGAAATCAGACTTAAATGACGGTATGAGGGATAAGGAGACGGATTACAACTGCATCAGCTAAGAGGTTCATCCACTACAAATAACACCCAGTCAAAAGTCTTGTTGTTTAAACATAAATATTGATTTGGAATTTGGAGTATATTTGAATGTGATAACTGAAATGTGTCGCGGCTGCATGCGCATTTACCAATGTATGTCGGATATTTTAGGTTTGAAACAAATCATTTGGTATTGCAATCCAAACCTGGAAGTTAAAAAGAGATTTGGTAATTTGGTACGATATCAGAAAGCCAACAAACAGATTCTGTTTTTCTGGCAAGGTATGTGTTTCGAACTTTGGAAGGCAAATAAATCTTGCCGTCGGTACACTAATAATAAGCTCCATATTCGTCACTGAATAGAACATACCAACAACCGTTTCTGAGTCGTTGTGTGGAGTGTCTGTTGGATATTACACAGCTTGAATATGTTACACTGATACATGTACATCTTGTAAAAAAGTAAATAGCACATTTTTAGGAGTGTTTAGTTTAGCCACAAAACATGCCAGCCCTAGAAATTCCTTTAGACTGCATATTTGCGAGCCATGTATCATGATATATTATCGCTTATCAGTAGTAGGTACATTATGTATCTTTATATAAATTATCGTATTCAAATTTCAATTTATAAACAAATTTTGTACACATTCAAAATCATGGTGTGGTAGAATCGGAATAGATAATGACATGTAATGTATAGTAGCAGCATGAATGGTTGTTGTGTTATAAGCTCAAACAAGCATGCACCATATCTTGACAAGAAAATTCACTCTGGTTGTTTGGTTTACGCTACGACGATGAGACCTACTTTAATCCCTTGTTTAAAATTTGTCTTCCGTATTTTTTATTTATTCACAGATTTTTGTATTCCTTGCCACACGGTGCTGATATCCGTATCTAAGTTCAAAATGATGAGATGGTTATGATGAAACTGTAGAAAAAGGAGAACACATTTGAACACGATGAATGTTCAAAAGAACGAAACATTTGCCGTCATCACCACAATCCAGCATTAACCTCGACTCGATGTAACAACAGTTTATGTTTAGCTCTACATCTTCTATTTTGAACAAAAAGTATACAGTTGGTTTACCATTCAGCAGAAGGAACAACAAGTGGCCTTCTAGGGGAAGATGTGATACGAAGAGAGGATGATAATAAAAAACTATAAAATAAAAATATCAAGTGTTGTTTTTAAGAACCAACAGGATTTCTCCATTTAATTGGTTTGAATGAAGTCAGGGAAGCAAGACGGAGAATAATAATCAAGTAGTATAGTAAGGAGAGTGGGGATGATAGTAAGACGAGAAAAAGGACGAGATTATTATTAAAGAACCAGAAGTACAAGTGGTCGGACGCTGGAAGGAAATATGGTCAAATAGTGATGGAACAGCAGCTGTCGCAACAGAAGCAAATGAACTCACTCGGAAGCCTATGTACCTCATCATGACGATGATGATGATAATGATAATAAAAACATACAAAATAAATTGTCCAGCCAGACAAGACGAGAGAGATTACAAAAGGAAACAACAAAGCCTTTTTAAGTCAGAAAATAAGGAGGAGGCGGCTACTTTATCAGTGCAAGTTTTATCCGTGTAGAAGTGCTGCTTCATAATATGCATGGATGATGCTGCTGGAAGCACTACAAAATTTTTATACTCAATTGCAATAACCAGTTTCTCTAGGTTTTGTATGCATCGCATCTTTTTCTACTAGTTCGTCAACTCCAATTATAACACAAGTCAATTTCGTGTGCTTACATTGATTCCATTTCATGGTACAAAACCTGGGAAAATCATCAGACAAGTGAACTTGTTCGCAGCTTCCTTTTTTATTGATGCTTCTTCGTCTGAAAAATAGACAGTGTGTGAAGTAATTCGAATTTTGTGGAGGTGGACGATAAAAAATATATAAAATTTCATGGATTTGTGTTGTTTGTAATTACTATCTTCAGTTCAAAGTACAATTATCTGTACGCTCTGCGCAGTATCGTTCACTCTGGAATGGGAAAAGAAACGAGACATTGATAAACTGGTCTGCTGTGATTCCACAGCTTGTGTGATTACGCATGTTGTACGCACTATCATCATCGTTTCCATTCGTTTGTCAAGTGCAAAGGATTAATTATTATTGTTTATCGTGCTTCCGGTTTCAAATAAGCAACGTTTAAAGCACGACACGTGTAACGGCAATAATAACAATTTAGTTTTCAGTATTTAATATAAACATTGAAATGAATACAACGAGTTGAAAAGCTTTAAAAATATATATTTCTTTGGTTCGTAAAGCGAATTTTAATCACTGTTTTAGTTTTTGGGATTTTGATAAATTATTTGCACAACAAATCCTAACTACTCATTCTATTCTATTTTGTTTGTCCGTGAATTACAATTATTTATTATGACAGTAGCGAGAGTAAAATTCTCTCTGATGAATTGTTTCGAAATAAGCAGTTCGTATACTCTGAAAGTTAATATGACGAAGCTTGCTCACTCTTCTCAATAAACAAAATTGAATCATGATTTGGATATTTTCATGCACATGAATTTTGTCAGTGTGGTTAGCATATATAAAGAAATGGAATTCGTCAGCCAAGTGGTTTAGAATTTATTGCATGCTGAATGCTGATGAAGAATGTTGGTTGAATGAAGAAGAGGTGATTTTGTGAATAGTTTTCTGGACCGGATCTTCAGGCCGTTGAATACATGCTGATCATGGTATGGCAATAATAATGGCAAAGCCTGGCTTGTCGTTCCCCTTCAGTTCACAAACTAGACGAGAAAGAATTATTAGTCGTATGTATTTCATTGCATGTGTGAATTGTTGAATGTGAATGGGTGACCATCTGACCAGCCAGTTTAAAAAACAAAGATCAAACCAACACAGCAACTCAGACCTACAATAAGTGATGCAATGAAACTGATGACTGTTGTGAGTATAGTTAAAAGGCTTGCTTGTAATACCTAGTTTTTTTCCTTCATGCTTGTGTGCTGTTATCTCTTCTGAGTAAGTTCACCGAGTTGGTGGCGGAGGTGAGGTGAATGTTGTTTGTAACGTTTCATTGTAAATTGTGAAAGTCCCCATTTTTGGAAGTTGGTCTTTCTGACGAGCATTAAGTACATTAGCTAGAAAAAAGTTGTTTTTAACTTTGTGCAGTATACTGCATTGAATCCTTGTTGTTGCTTTTGTAATTCACATTTTTATATATTTTTTGTTCGCATTGCCAAACCAGGAGGAGCATTTTTTTTCATTTTATTGCTTTCAAGTTTTTTCGTCTTGTTGCGCGTTTGCATGCACGTAAATAAAATGTGCGTGCAGGTGTTTTAAAGAAAACTGCTGATGATGGAGAAGAAGAACTTAGTTTTTTTACTTGATGATGATCGTCAAACGAAAAAGTAGGAACTGTACTCATCCATATTAGGAAATTGTTGGTGTGTGTGTGTGAGCAAGAGTATTTTTCAGTTTTTTATGTAATTTATAATAAAAAGTCATCCACAATTGCCTTATTGAAAGTGTATGTGTGCTGTGTATTTTTTGGAAGGAAGGATTGAAGGAGTACTGATAACTGAAGGATTTGACACAGATTCACGGAACCGAACCACTCGGCACTTAATTAAATGAACAACGACCTTTAAATCATTTTTGCTCAGTTTATCATCATCGTCTTAATCCTCTACTTGGACTGTCATATACACAAGCAATTTGTAAAAGGAGAATGGAACATGAAAAATGCAAAGTTGACTTGTGGTCAATAACTTATGGCCTGAATAATGTGAGTCGTAACGTCTATTGAAAGAATTAGTAAAAAATACAGACAACATTATACTGCCATCATATCAACTGCCTTTCATATTTTATGCAATAATAAAAGTAAGCAGCTCAATAAACTTTATGTAACGACAAAAAAGAGAAAAGAACCACAGAAAGTTTTTCATGTGATAGTGAAGATATATGGACCCACTTGAAGCACTTATGTCAGGGAAAACACAAGGCGATAAATTAGCTCTGCAAATAGAACGTTGAAGCAAAAAAAAAAACAAAAAAGATGCCAGAATCTAGAGCGTATACGTTACAAAGTCGGGACAAGTCTCTGGCAACTCAAAAAAAGAAGGGAGTGGATGACTCACCTCCAAGGGAGCACTTTAGAACGATGGCAGACTCTAAAATGAAGCATTCGTATTCTCTCACCTCCCTATCCTCCAGATTCCTCCATGGAGCTTCCAGCAGCAATAGCAGTGGAGGGGGAACAAGTGGTGCTGCCCAGCAGACAAATGGCCACCATGCTCACAATTCTTTCACAAATGGCCATCATGGGAGCACTGCCAGTCATGGGAATGGGAATTCCATGTTGCTAAACGGGAAAGATTGTACTGAGCTGGACGGAAGTGACGATTATGGATTCTTGTCTTATAATACAACCCGTGGAGAACGGGATGGCTCGTCCAAAATTTCTGGACCGACGAGTAGTAAAAGTATCACGAGCAGCCTGCACAGCAACTTTAGCGTTAGTAGCAATAATAATAACAATCTTCATAATGGTAGTAGTAACAGTGGATCATTCTACTCCACTGCAACTTACGGTCGACTAAAACAACAGCAAAGTCAGCAGCAGCAGCAACAATTTCACCATCCACAGTGCCAACATCATAACAATGGAGTGGGAACTGGTCGGCAATCGAAATTGAAGAATGGTTCAGTCGCCCCAATTTGCGCATGTGATTGTCATTTAACCATGGGAAATGCAAGTAACAACGGAGTTGTCGGCAACCAAACAGGAAATGGCATGAACAGCAATGGAACCAGCAACAATGGTATGAACACAATAGGCAGCCGAACAAGTAGCAACAGTAGTGGGAGCAGCAGCGGCGGAAGTGGTGGTGCCCCTGCTTCAACAACAACCAGTAGTAGCAGCGCAAGTAGCGGTGGTGGTGGCGTTGTTAGCAATAAAATTAATGGTTTTGCTGGCTCATTACTTAATGGGACTAAGAAAGATTCAATTCTCAAGTCATTTGGTTCTACAACGCTAGCTACAACGTCAGGAGGAACGACTCAAGGATCTTCCTCCTTGGTGACATCATCAGGAGGGGGTCAAAATGCTGTCAGCAGCACAACCAAATATGAAATGCTCCGTAACAATTTTTTCGGATCAGGTATCACCCGAGACCGGGACCCCAAGCTCAATTCTTCTTGCTTAGCACTAAATCTTTGTGCAAATAATGGCGCTGCTAATGGAGGGGCGAGCAACAACGGTGGGAATGCGTCATCAATTTACGGCGCAAGCAGCATCAACTCAACCACCAGCAATAACAACGAATCTTTAATGAATGGTCTGACAGGGAGTGCTTCTTCCAAGGTTGGCTCAAGAGCAACTGGAACCCGAGTCCGTCGAACCATTTCATGTTACGCAAAAAATCCTAGCAAATTGGATTCCCTCGAGAATAATCTAAGTCAACAGGCTGCTGGCTTTGGAATCGTGGAGAAAGATATGTACTTGGGAAGCAGCATGATGAATATGAGCAGTACCAACGGTAATAATTTGCATCATCACCATCATCATCTTCCTAATGGACATCATCATCATGGTACAGTTAATGGTTTTATGCCTGCTCCTCCAACTACAGGGATTAATGGACATGTGGGTGGTGGGGGACTCGGAGCAAGTACTGCCAGCATTGTCCACTATCATCAGCAACACGGATCTGTCGCTCCTGGTACGATAAATGGGCACAATCACCATTTGCCAAGTGCTCCAAACGCTCCCAGCGTTGGTGGTGCAAGCTTTCCTAATCCGATTTGCGAATTTTCACCATTCTCTTCAATGTCGTCTACTGACTTGATCGGGCTCAGGATGACAAATGGATTTGGAGCTGGAGGTCTTGAAAGGAGATATGTTGGATCAAACGGTTCTGCCAACTTTACCACCTACTTTCATGACAATCCCATTGACTGTGGATGCTCTACATGCTTTCAAGTGAAGCTTAATATTTTTCAGGTAAGATTTCCTTTCCTCCAAGTTAATTAGATTTGCTTTTGTGCTTTCTGCTTATTCGTAGAAACAAAGATAATCAAAAGCATTATATTACAAAATACCAAGCTCATGGCGCTTACAATCAAGCATTTCAACTAACAAAATTAAATTCCTAATCCTCTTGTCCTCATATATTATTAATTTGGCCGCAAACAGAGAACGCACATAATATACATTGCATTGCACTTTAATACTTGCGTTGTGCAACACATTCCGTTTATTCTTTCAGTTGGATAATAATCAGCTTCAAGTATGATTTTAGGAGTCCCCACAAATACCTGTGGTACATTCGTTTGGTTGTTGGCGTGTGCACATAAATTCGCAGAAAATAGAAATTCTTCCTACTTGTCTGGTTTTCCTACAACTAAATTTAATTAGTCGGTATACTTCAACTGACGGCTGTCGGTAATATAATTAACCTGTGCCTTTTACGTTATGTACCAACATACATTACGCATAAAATAGTATCTTCTATCATAAAGTTTCCCATTTGCTTTGTAATTTGAGTGAACTAGTACAAAACCATAAGAAAATGGAACTGAAAGCTGAAGAGACTGCGAAAATGAGGAAAAGACTGTTTGAGGGGTTCGACACACAGGCAAAGTAGGCATGTGTTATTGCAGCAAACACTCACACAGCTAATTTTCTCTCAAGAGACCTACTAATAACGCTACTTACCGTTTTCGTTCCGTTCAAATGTGATGTGATGTAATACTGAAATGTGGTAGGTAGGTAGTTGTCATTTTTGATTAGATTAGGCAGTCAAGCAGAAAAGAAGAGCAACGGACTGAATTGAGAGAGAACCATTTTTCTTACATGCCACCAGCATCGTGTCATATCAGCATATCATTATGTACGAATGCAATGTAATAGCAAGCAATAATTTGTTTCTCTAGACAGTTTGTACATTTTAGTAGACTAGAGATATGGATTAATCTTGTGAAAAAAATGATGAAAAATAAAAATGACAACCTACACTACCAACTACAGCTATACGCATAATAATATTATTGCATATTACCATCATCACATTTTATTATTATGCAGTTTTTTAGACTCGAGAGATATGCTCTCTTAGGCCGCTGGTTCTATTTTGTACATATCATATTACGCTAGTTTTGATCTAGTCTCATTCTTTTTGTTTGATGCTGATAATGAGATGGTACGAAATAACTGCATGTTGATGCACAAAGATGAGATAGTCCTCTTTATGTTTGTGTCTTGTGTCCCACTCGAAACAAATTTGCATTCGTCTTTTGTCGTAGTAAGTAGAGAGTACAGTTTCAAGGTTGCTGAGATGCCAACTTTTCGTGTTATTGGAACAACGGTTCCGACTTAATAATATGAGGCGTGTAATGCAATTTTCAAGCTATGAAGGCTAATATTCCTTTTTCTTCTTTGATGTTCTCAATTTGGGTATCTAGCTGTTCAAATATGATATATTTTGTTGGAAAATTTGTTTGAATTTATCATGTTACTGTGTAATAGTGTTCATATTAAATTAATCATTTTAGCATAAAACCTGCGCCCTTCCGCTGCGTTATTGACATTAGTGATGGCTGAAAGCTATTAATTGTGTTATGTGTACGTATGGCTGCATTTCCCGTATCAATGCGGAAGTGATTTTGTGTTTAAAATATTTTCAGGGACTTTCTTCTTTCAAGCACTATCAAAAATTAAAGAGGAAAAGTTGATCAAAACAGAGTTTTGTCTCGGAACTATCGTAAAATAAAACTATAAAACGAGCTTTTAGTAGTGCAGTATAGTCATTTAATACGAACAACTGTGCCAATTATGCACAATCAACAAAATAACAGCCAGACTTTCTACTGCTCCTAAATATAGTTAACATTTATGCGTAGGTATGAACACTAAGGTCTCGTATAAACAGCACGCCTTGCTAAGAACGCCTAAGACTACACGTCTCGGTCTACATTCAAGCTGCTTAATATGGTAGTAAATTTTGGCGTTAAAGTGGTCTCAGGCAATTAAATCCAAGTAATAATAAATATGCTTAACTTCTGTGTACATTTAAAATGACTGAAAAAAATATCATAAAAGTTCTATGTTGCTTTACGTAAATGCAACAAGTCAAGTCAATGATGTAAAATTAAGAAATGTAATCACTTAAAGAAAATTAATGTTTTACAAACCATGCTATTTACCCATACAAAATAGACATCATGTCATAAATTATCCGCTAGTGTATACACATAAAAAGCTTGTCGAACTATTTAATACCCTTAATATATAATTATTTCTGTTGAAATAAAATAATCACAATATCATTTCAGATGATATCAAACATACTTGAATATGCTATAATCCCACAATAATATAGCCAAAAAACCAAATTAAAATTTCGCTGCTCTCAACACGAAAATCAAGTTGAGATAATAAGTTTTAGTGAGTTGTGCCAACTGAAGTTTAGCTTAGCATGAAAAGTCAATGACAAAATATTTTTATGATGAATGCGTTTTTCACAATCTGGTCATTGATCAGGTTCTCAATTTGTAGGCATTCATGCTATATTATTCTTGCTTCCGGAATTAAGTTTATTAGTTCTTTTTATATGAGTAAAACTTCGTTAATTTCTTGAAGGACAAAGTCAGAGACGATAGAACATTGAGATAATACTAAAAACCTTTTATAAATGTACAAACATAAGTTATGAAAGAAAGGCATACTACTGACCGGTGGCATGCATGAAATAATCTGATATACTACGCAAACACAGCATATTATCTATGCTTTTATAGGTAACTGTATTGTTGCAATTGATGTTTGAAAGAAACTGTTAATTCTGTTTTAATTAAAGTCTTTTCATAAAATGCATGGAATAACGGTTACATGTATGCATAGATGCATTTAAACTCGACGTAAGTAAACTTGGAGGGAGGTCTATCTACTTTGAGAAAATGAATAAATCCAATTAATTTTTAGCAATCAACTTCTCTACAAACTCCAAAACTTTTAGTTTGGCTTGTTGAACATGTAATAAGTACAGTGTACGCTGTTGATTTGTCTCGATAGCATTGGTTGCTCCGAGTCTATTGTGTTTACATTCATTTCTCATTTACCTCTGCGAAAATCCATGTATTCCTGAATAAAAAATGGACGCTTTACAATCATTCATTCAATCAAATACTCGGAAAGTCAAACTTGTCAACTCCTTAACCAATATTGATGGTATATGTTGGTGACTTAGGACTACTGAACAAGAGTGGGCCTAGCAATATGTCTTATAAAATTGCATATTATTCATGAAACTAATTTCTCATTTTCACGTTCTTACTAATCAGCGCTTACATCTTTATATTGTGTCGTCTATTGCATTTTGTGTGTGTTACGTTATGTAACAAAAAAGTCAATACAGTTAAATTTGTAACATTATGTTCGTCGTGACATCACGATACATCGAACATAAGAAATGCAAGTAACATTTTGCAGACGTAAATTGACTGTATTATTCACACATTTTGTTCTTCTTGTCACGTTGTACTTATGTATGTAGGTATTCAAAATTGATGAAAGACACTGTTGGATCCAATTTATTGCAGTGATTGCATTAAGTTTTGAGGATGATATTAGTAAAAGTAAAATTAGGTTTGCTCCACATTATATCTATTTAATGTAATGTAGGAACGTACTTCAGCATCCTCCCCATCAGCACCAGGAAGAATTGTGCAATCTCATTTATACTGATGCTATTACGTATTATTATGCAGAATGTTTTATGTATTTATGATACTTTTAGTCTATGATTTTTTGTAATAATGAACAAATGCGTAAGAGGAGGGTACTGCCAAAAAAGTGTTTCTTTTCTTGTGACAAAATACAGCCGTTAATCTACTCGTCATAGACGTCAACATAGCTCGTGTACTGCTGTTGTTGCGCATTCAAGCGTAGCATTAGAAGCGTACCCAATTTAACACAAGTGCCTTATGATTAAGCAACGGCGACGCGATACTAATCAAACGAGAATCATAATAAATAAGTATTTTGTGTCGAAGAGCTTCACAAGCATTGATGGAATTCAACGAAATTCAATGAAAGGCAAAATGCAGTTTATTTTGATTTCGACTCGTCAAACCATGATGACGATTCAAAAGATGACAGAATTTTTTGTTGTAATGTACTTATTCAATGCTCAACCTTTACTTGTCGCCTCCGTCCGTCTATTTTGATGATAAAATTAGATTAAAAGAGAAAGGAAAACCATTAACTATATCGGGACTTGCAGTTAAAATTACAGAGCGTAACAATGGTACAATGCTTCTTAAGTAATACCAACACAGCTTTTTAAAAATGTTCTCTGGTAAAATGCTTGACTTAGATATGATTCTCGTTCTATGGCAGAGTAATAACGTATTCAACGGTTCATAAAATAAATATCACCCACGTTGCCTTTCTCGAATCTCTTAGACACTATCTTCTTCTCTAACTGCATGCATCCATATACAGGTCTTATCTTTATTGTGCAAATTAAAGAAACACAATGGTGACGGTGCAGGGCTAGTTGGCTTTTTTATTCTTGCTTCCCTCGTTATATTTGTGTTGTTAGTACAAAAACAAATTCAAATCTTAATTGGACAAACTGAAAGTCAATTGTCTAAAAGTCCCAACTTTAAGGATGCTTGTTTAAAAACATAGATGATCAAGATTTGTTCGCTATCAGACAGAGTACAGATGTGTAACAATAACAATTTATAATTTACTGATGACTAAAGTTTTGTGGTTTCTTGTGTCATTGTAACTGGATGCGCTTATAGAGCTTGTTGGTATATACTGTTCATTTTACATTCTCATAGTACATGAATCGCTGTAATCCAGTAACAAATCATTGCCTTCGTTTCTAACTGCCAGTCAGTTCTCATGTACGAGTTTATTACCAAGTTTGTTAACAAAACATAGCAGAATGACAGGAAGAGCAATAATCCCGAAAAAGTTCACACTGACTTTTGAACTTACAGAGTTTAATGTGTGGCAGGTTTTGTATGTAGCTGTTCTGAAAGAAAGACAAGGGAAGACGAGCAAAGCTGCATTGATTTATTATTTGAATATAATATTCACTTTAGCTGCTGTTTCTGGAGTTTTTTAGTTCAGTCCGTACATCATCGCCATTTTTGTATCTTCTCTTCTTAATGGTGATGCATTTGTATACGATGCATGCACACAGTTTTAGTTCAATAATTTGAACAGATTGTGGAGACGTACTCCTACTGTTGGTCAGCCAATATAAAAGGAAGTAGGCATGTGTGGGGGAAAACTACGCGTAAATGATCTTTTCACCATTCATATTGGAGCATAAAGTTTTAAAGTTATGCATTATCTTGTCTGTCGATTCTCTCCAGTCGACCTGACTGATTATGGTAGTTACATAATAAGAAATATTACAATAATTTTATGATATTTTGATGTTTACATGAACTCTAAACTTGAAAGTGGTCTACGTACAACATACCTAACTATACGCATAAAATTGTACGATGCACCCTCATCTTCGGTCTGCTCGTTTCAAACCTGGTTTATGTTTATTCCTGTGTTATGCAATAATAAATAAAAACTTATGGTAATATTAATGACGGGTGGCAATTAGAATAGCAATGAAAAGTACTCTACAGAAATACTTTCCCACCAGCCAGTCCCACGTTAAACGAGATATTATGTTGATATGATAATACGGTTCTTTGGTTCAAAGCAAAGTTGAATGTATTGCAATACATAATATTTAACAGTCCATGAAGTTGATGACTGATATTTTCTGCAAGTGTGTGTAATAGTACGAAAATCGAAACAAATGTGCTTTGAAATGATATATACGCCTACGCTTTCCCAGCTTGGTTGGTCATAATGATGACAATAAAGCCCACATGAACACAAAACTCACCAGAATAATAAAACGTGCATATGAATGTGCAGTTTTAAGAAGCGTCAACTGTTAATGACGATGACTGATGATGCGTTGAATATGGCATCAAAATATGAGCTGTTAAAATGGAATTAAATAAAACGAGTGATGTGAAGAAAGGCGAAATAACACCAAAGTACAAGCTGCAAAGTAGTAAAAATATAAGAAGAACGGCAATAATAGTAATATTTAGCGTGAGTTGGCATGTTTGGACAGAGGAACAAGAATTACAGTTATAAATTATGATTGTGCGGTGTGTGGTGCATATCCCATATCCCTATGTCCGCCTGTGCCATAATAAATTCACATTTTCCCATGATTGTATTCTTCAGGGGGATGAGATTCACTCTTCTCTTTTTACAGTAATGAGGATTGACTTATACGATCATACGTTGTACGTGCCGTTTTTCTTTCAACACGTCGTTTGTTGCATTTATACATTTTAAACGCCCCATATATGACTCAAAATTATAATTTGTGTATTTTCTACGATTTCCAAGATTGTGTTTTTATTCCTACTACTTCAAACGACTTATGTTGATGATGATGATGAAATTTCAGATTATTATAATGATAATATCATCAATGATGATAAAAGACTATTATCTCTTTGGTTGAGTTGGATTGAGATTGTGTGGTTATTCTAGAAAACTGGCTTGTATGCACGTACAATCTACATGCATCTTTTAGTTACACACGAATTTTCTATTTATGTACTTTAAATTGGCTGTTCTTGCTAAAAATCACGTTGCATCTTTTATGATGGTGATGTTAAAGAGTAGTGCATGGTAGAGTGTCTTGGTTTGCTAATGTCAGATTCAATTTCATAACAGATAGCTTTCATCGTTTCATCTCTCTTTCAATAAACAGACTCCACTTTTTCTTTTATTGAGGGTTAAAAGTTTGTTTTTCATATGGGTCGTTTACGTATGTATTTTGTGTGCCTAGTGCCTATACAAATAAATTTGTGGAAATGTATTGAATTGATTTGAATCGAGAGTAATTCTCAATCAAAGAATACACAAAATGTTATTCAAGGTAAAAAAATTTAAGAAAGCGAAAAAGCGGTATATCTAATATCAATTGTATAGTTGTGTAAAAAGCACAGTTATGTAATTTTTTGTTCATATATTATATATTTAATATATTTTTCCACAAAATTCAAATTCTGTTTTTCTTCCTTTTATAGAGAACTATAGATTTCATTTTAAATGTCATATTATAACCATATTTTATTTTACAATTCTCCCCTTTAGCCTTTCATACAACAAACAGTTTCTGTGTAATTTTATTTACACATGTTTGATTAGCTGCATGCATCGCCAAGTTTTTGGAATATTTCCAGTTTTATTATTATAATGCATCAGACAGCATCGTAACGAGATGTGTTTTACAGACCGTTGAATACTGTCGTTCGGAAACGTACATGCGTGTATTTATATGGCTTTAAAATGTTATGTTGCAAAATATCTAAAAACAGCATAAAAACCAATGGATTGTTATTCACGGTTACCTACCACCAACATTGATTTCTTGCAAAGCTTTGGCTCATACCGTTCTTTATGTTTCTGATAATTCCAACGATGGCATTCAGTCAAAATCCAATCATCGCGTATTATGTAAGCTTTTAAGGAAAGAGCATACGAACAATCCGAAGACTTTACTGACTACTGATCTTAAAAGGTATACACTCATCGTATTAACATTCTTAATGACAAGTAATCACGGATATTTGCCTCTTAACGGTGTGACAAATTTAGTAATCAGGATACTTTTTAAATTTTACACAATACTCTTGTTGCTGCCTTCATTCCAGTCTCGGTAAAAGATGAAGTTGCATATGAGCAAATATTATACCGATTAAGGATAAAAAATGACAGGGAGGGTCAATTCAAAAATGAATATGGCATAAGTTTAACCAACATCAAAGATGGAGCAATAATGTATTGTAAAATGAAGTTTTTGCTCTCTGTGCAAACAGCACAAATAATAGCAGCGGTAAGACAACGAAAGTTAATGTTGTTATATGCCTCTATAAAGGAACAAGTTTTCCTTTGTGAGTTACAAATTTCAGTCATCAGTCAAAAAAAAAGTTGGCAGGGATTTCAGGCTTGGCTTTGCTCAGCATATTCTTGGATCTTTTTGAATTGCTGATTATAATGGAATATTATTAATATTGTTACAATGTGCATACTTTTATATAGAAAAACTATCAAAATATATTTTCACGTTAGGCACGTTACATGGTTTGTTACTGCCACAATCATCAGCATCGTCTCGTGGTCATCGTCATCAGCAGCAGCAACATGCATATAAGTTTGTATAGCATGTAGCAAGAAAACAAAAGCAAAACCACTAATAACAACAACGTAATATATTGAAGCAACCATCAAAAAGATTCTAAAAAGATTCCGCTTCGATGAACGTAACATAAAACATTAACCCAAAGAGAGACTATATACACACCACTGACTGATGATGGTGAAGTAAATAGGTATAACATGCATAATTTCTATTCCACCTGGTCATGCCAGGTAACCACACAGTATGGTGGCAAATGGCAATGAGTAAAAAACCATCAAAGTATGTAATGGTAGTAATAATCATAATAGAAGTACGCAATGAAATGTAGAAACTGAAGTTTTAGGTTACTAAAATACTAGCCAACAAAACGAATAAACCCATCAAAAAATTGTTGCCTTTATGAACACGAGGCTATCCCTGTGCGATTATTTAGGTACTTATTTTACAAAAAACGATATTCATGGTTCCTAGCAATAATGGCACATTATCTATGTAAAATGCCATGTAAAATATGTGCTTAATTCATATTTTTTTACAAAAGATTTGCCTGCATACCAGCATAAAAATATTTAATTTGGGTACTAGCTGTGAACAGAACAATAATGTGTGGTTAAAGTGTGCATAAATTTTGGACGAAATATTTGATCTCAAAAGGCAGTCTTATTGTCATATTTTATTTTTCCTTTTCTTTAGACTGTCTAAATCTTTTAAGGCATAATAGTCAAGAAATATCAAGATGACAAATATATTTCATGTAATTCACTTTTATATATGACTCTACACATATTACAGCGTGAAACCCAACTTATTGAATCGCCGTATACGTGATTTTGCTAAAGCATAACATATAAATATATTGTTAGCGTAAAATGCGATTGGGGTAGATCGCATTTTATGTTTTTATCATTCTTAGCATTGAACTGCATATACTAATTTCTGTGCAAAAATCTAACTTTTTAAACTTTTTCTTCTGCTTACATTATTCTAAGTTTATTACCCATGTCAATCTTGAAACTGACAAAAAATGCCATTGCATAAAACAATTAATTTTTTTACGTGGCTTGCTCTTAAAGTAGCACAAGCATTTTTACTGCATTCAATGCAACTACAAGATCATAATAGAATCTAAAACACACCACGATAACTACTGCAAATAATCTACAGGTGCAGGGGATTATTATTGTCTCTCAACAATTGTATTGCACTGCACGCACCTGCTTCTGCTCTGGCAACTTTGTTTCACCTCTTCTCTTGATTTGATCATTTTTTCTCGGTTGTTGCTCTGAAACAAAGGGGAGTTCTCACACAACCGACTATTTTATAGACCAAAAAACCACGAACGGTGAATAAAAAACAAGGCATGCAAGCAAGCAAGAAAGTATTTCAGCTGAACATCCTGTTTTTATATATAAAAAATTTACCACTTTGCCACCATTTCTTCACTAAGCTGGCATTAATTTAGCGATGAATATCGTTGCATTGTTGCGTTTGCCTTTATATTCTAATATTAACCGCCGTATATCCTTTTATAAAAATTGTCTTCCCCGCAATGGTTCATATGACAGACTACACTTTGGCATTCTTATGCAATCCATTGTTTGGATTTTGTTGTGTACATTTTCCCGAGCTTCAACATTATTTATAAGCAGCGAGTGAGGGAGAAAAAAAGAAGAAAGAAACAGGATGTGGGTATTTTGTGCTTAGAATCATTGGAATTCTCAGGGCTCTTCTTTGTTGGAAGCGCATAGTTTGCACGAATATTCCTATGAAATATATGTAGCAATAGCAATGTAATTTATTTTATGAAAACCGCCGACAACTTGAAAAAAGTCATGAAGCATGTTTTATACTTATGCCGATTTTCATGTTCTCTTGATGTATTTAAAAAGGCTTAGTTGATGGAATTGAAAGAAGAGCAACATGTGCTGTCATTTTCAGGGTTGATTGTATTCGGTTTTGTTTTACATACTACCGCATGAAGACAGGAAAATAAAGTTACATAAAACTTAAAAAATTTGAATGTAAGTTTTCATTGCATCTCGAGAACAACGCTGTTTTGTTGGTTTACTTTTGCTTAAGTGAAAGGGCCGCAAAGATGAGTGATGTAATGCATGTGAGAAGTAGCTAGACAAGTACAGGACTAGTAAATGTTTTCATTCCAGAAGGGGCTTTTGATATTTGAAGCTCATATTTGTGAAGGGAACGGTTAAAATGAGCCAGTTCTTGAAGCAGTCAATCGTAAGGTAAATAGATACGGCTGCAAAAATATTTTAAAGAAAGAAGAGCTATCATAATTTTTAATTCGAATAAACGTTTAGAGAAGCTCACGTATCTCTTAACTCGTTTAAATTATTCTTTCCTGTTTCATGTTGTTTTTTCGATGCAAATATTTTTAAATGCCAAATAGTTCTACATGCAACATATGGAATTAGAAAGACCTTGACTTTTGAGAAGTGTTAACTCAACTACTCAGCAGTATTCTTAGAATATACAATACAAAGAATGCATTAGTGTTGATGTTGATATATGTCATATAGTTGATATTGGTTCTTGTCATGGATGTTGCTTTTATCAATATGCTAAAACTTATTCCAAAATAAAAACAAAGGCAGCTCAGAGGCGATTGACAATGATGACAATGCTTATAAATTTCTCCCATTTTACAATGCCCGGAACGCGCTCGCCAGTTCTTTTGTGAAGTATTCGTTGGAATTACTTTTGAAAAAACTTCTACGCTATTCGTTGTTCGCACGTGTTTCTTCTGGCTTGAAGAACAAAAAGGATTTATCCATGTTTATTGTATTGCAAGTCAAGGACGAGGCCAAATGAGGAAAGGGAGAATGGATCAAAATTCTAATGGACGTATTTTGTAAATAAGCTTAGAATCTACACGTGCTATCGCTACCTATCAGGAAATACGGAAAAGATCGATAAATAATTTTTTGAGATATTTTTATGGGCATAACTAATATGAAAAATTTATTCCTGTTGTGAGTAATATGCTGTACCCTTCAATTCAAGCACTTTTAAGCTTCAACTTCTTCAAACTTCAAACTTTACAATAGCAGCTGCAAAAATCAGCGTTCACTTTTATATCAACTCATTTCTTTAATGGAAAGTGAAAATATTTCCGCAGCATCTCATTTTCTGGTCTTATCTTAGCATGTTTACAGCCCACATCAATTATTGTAATTGTAATACAGATCTTTCGTGTTTCATTTTCTTTATCTTGTACTCACCTGTTTTAAATCAATAGAGAGGAAAATATAACCTGATATAAATTACTGTATTTTATATTAAATGCTAAACGTTTCTCATATAAACTACATTCAAAGGCATTAAACCATATTTTATTTTCACCTAGCACTATATCAGAGGTGTGAAAACTATTTCATAACAATTTACTAATTCTACGGGCCAGCAACTATGAAAACTAGCACATACATTATTTGTACTTCTGTGGGCGGATCTCGTTCTCCACCTTCATTCGTTATTTTTGTTTACTTATAATTTATAATTTCAGTTTCACTTGTTGCTTGTTGAAGGCTCCTCTACAATAATAAAATTATCGTTGAAAGCCAGTTTTTGGCAGAGATCCCACATTTAATGATCTAATCCCATTCTTATCGCGTAATACATACAAGGACTATCAGGCTTTTGAAGCAATTTGTAGTTTTACAAATATGCAGGCAAGTGTGTTTGTATCATTACAAATAAGGTTTTAATGTGGCATTGTTTCTGTACTAAATTACAAGCAATTTGTTTGCCATATTTTGTTTAGGTATGAATTAAATTCATATCTACCTGGTTCATTTTTGGTTTAAAAAACGAAAGGATGTTGCATGCGGTTTTGATAAGTGTAAACTCTTGTTACATTTGAGCTCTAGAAAAACTATTTGAAATAGTTATCATTGTTACAAATCAGTATAGAGTATAGATAAGCTCATGATGGTTGATGTAGGAGTTGGGAAGTGTGAATTACCTAAAATTACTTAAATATTAGAACTAAATCTAGCTTGTTTAAAGTTATAGTAAAATAAAGTTGAAAAATGCAACACACATTAAATTATAAATTATAGGCACTTAAAATGGGGAAAGTAGAATAAACAAGAAATAATACATTCCCCTCAGAGCTTCAGTAATGCGCACACCTCCAAACATTAATAATTAATGATTTATTTTTCATGAATATTAATGTTACCTTCCTGTGGTCAACCGGAAATTTGGTATAAGAATTGAAATAATCAATAGAAAGTGAATGTGATTCTGATAATATTGTTTTTCTGTACTGTGCAAACGCATTCATTAAAAGTGATAAAATAGCTTGAAGCTCCTTGTTTTCAAACTTGACATTTTTTTCAAAATAATTGGATGTTTGAAATTCACATTTTAACCAATGCATGCAAACTAAATATTTTTCTTGGACAAGTTATGTTCAGATAATAAAAAATATATATTTTAAAGAGATGAGATGATAAATCGTATAATTTATGCGTAGTAGAAATCACTTAATAGCACTCCCTATTGTTTTATGCCTTTTTGGTAGATTTGGTTGATAATACTTATCGAATTATACAAGCTGATTGAAATATAATTATTGTATAAAAACTACTTGAGCGCAAGAGTTTTCTTAATT
>JAQFYG010000610.1:0-27358 GCA_034694325.1 Entomobrya corticalis | reverse complement strand
TGTGTGCGCGCCACCAAAACTGTACGAAAGTAATTTGATTCTTTGTTTTTACAAGTTATTATTAGACCAATTTTGTCCGTTTGTCTCTCTGTTTCAATCCTACTTTGTTTTAGTTCTGAATTTTAAAAGCTGTACATTTTTATTATTATGTACATATTATGCTTACAGGGCTCTTTACGAATAACTTGACAACAAAGTGTAAATTCGCAGTAAAGAATGGGGCAAGTTGAGAAGATGCATGCAGTTTACCTTTAAATATTTCTTCTACTTCGCTGCAAACGCCTTTCTTTACTCAAACTTTACAAAACTTTATTGATATTTTTTGTAGCATGTATCCTTTACAATTTACAACATTATGACGGTACTAAAAATATCTTAAGGTACCTTTACCTTTTTAAAACCTCCACCACCACTCCCACATCGCTATTTACTAGCAAAAGCATCTCGAAAATTGTAGCAAGAAGCGATGAGATGAAACATTTTCTTTTTTTTTGCAAGAACTCTAGATTGGATTGATTAAATGAAGAAAAGTAGAGAGAACATAGCGGTACTATACTGTATGTCGGAAAGCAAGTCTCTCTTAAAATATAAGCCTTTCTTTTTTTATATAATATTTTTTTCTTTATATTTCCTTTTTTTTAGCAATGGTAAATGACTAAAAGCGCTATTTATATCAGTAAAACCACAACCGTACATAATATTTCAGCTTATATGTATCATTTCCTTTTTTATCTTTTTTTTCTGTCTCCCTCTCATCTTCTTCTTCGTCTTCTTTTTTTTTCTTTGCTTCCGCAAGACTTAAAAGTAAATACTAAAAAAGAAGAGCCGAGCTCAGGGAAAAAAAGAAAAGAAAGAAAATATATTTATATGAAAAAAAACGAAATAAATGCGTCAAAAAAGGAAATGGGAAAAGGAAAATATTATATATACCTATACACATATAAGTGGAAGTTGTGGTGTCGGGGAAAAAAGTAAAAGAGTTAAAGCAAGTGAAACAGGACATGGCGATAGTGAACACTTAAATATTGCAGTTTCCTTCTCTCATCTCATCTTTAGAAGATGATGGCGGTGAGGATGATGATGATGATGATGATATGTTGAAGATGATACAGCTCATATTATTCGTCGTGATGGTT
Organism: Entomobrya corticalis; assembly: GCA_034694325.1. Classification (NCBI taxonomy): domain Eukaryota; kingdom Metazoa; phylum Arthropoda; class Collembola; order Entomobryomorpha; family Entomobryidae; genus Entomobrya; species Entomobrya corticalis. Next base: position 26,222 of record JAQFYG010000610.1, on the reverse strand, counting down.
GAAGAAATACTATATGTTTATAATGTTGTCTTTTATCTGCCTTTGTGCATGTCTCTCAGAGAGTTTCGTCTTCTTTTTATGTTTTTTTTGTAAAGGAAACCGGCATCTTCACAATAAATACAGTTATACGTCTTTTATTGTGTTGCATATAAAAAAGCAAAAGTAAGTGGAACGCAAATTATGATGCTGGTAGAAACCAACATTCTGGAGTTAGTTTTCATGCAAAAATCTGCATCATCGTCAACATCATCTTATAAGTCGTCTCAAGAAAACAAAAATGCTCCGTGCCTACGGAGTTGCACATACTAAAATAGATCGTATGTACAATTTTCATATATATATTTTTTAAATAATACCTAATAGGTGTTTATTTTATATAGTATATTTTCAACCATTTGTCTCAGCAACAGCTCATTTTTATTCATGTATGTCATCATACACCCGTTTCAATGAATATGACAACAACAATAGTAATGAAAAAAAAATCTGCAACGATTTGTTGCTACACTTTTTCAACAAATAATATTAATATGAATAATATTCTACACTTATGTAACTTTCGCCAATTTTTTTCTTCAAAACTATGTGGGAAAAGTATAGTGTTCTGATCCACCTACCAAAAGCTACTACAAGCTTATAACAAAAATCTAAAATCTAAAGTTAAACTTGTAGTTCTTTGTAAAAACGACTTAAGAAGAACGCTGTTGTGTTCAAGGCAAAAAGCCAAGAAGCGTTTTTCTTATTGTGTTTTTTTCTCTCTGCATACCTATATAATAATATTCGTATTTAAAATACCTACGCAACACTTATTTTTTTACTAACATGTTTTCCTTCCAGCATTTTTCCCACTCTTAAAACATTTCTTTCCTTTGCTGATTCCAAAGACTTTATATTTTTTTACTCTTTTAAATATCTCGTCGTTTTAGTTTCTTCTTCTTCAGAAAAGCGTGGGACTGCTGTGCAGAAAAAAAGAAAGAAAATGCGATTCCGAGATGCCTGTGGAGTGAAAGTAAAAAAAAGTAAAACGAAACGGACGTCAAGTTTTTTTGTAGTGGAATTGTTAAAAAAGAGGGAAAGTGAGAGAAAAAGATGAAATGGTAATCATCATCATCAAAGAAAAAATCTAGCAAAAGAAATAGAAAGAGAAAAACACGCTGCTCTTTTTTATATAAAAAAACTAAGTTAAGCAGTCCTACTTTATATTTTTTTTCTCGTTTTTTATACCATTCCCTGGTTGAGATATGATGATGATGAGCAGGAAATAAAGGAGGAGGATGATATGGTGTATTAAAAGAAGAAAAAATGTGATAGAGTCTCATCGTCAGAGTCAACGAACATACACAGTTAGTGTAATCGTCATCATCATTATTTGTGTCTGTCGGATCTTTATTTTTCGTCTGTCTGTGCAACCACTATATGCAATTCCTACTCTTTTGTTCTCTGTTCCAAAGAGACCCAGACAAAACACAACAAGAGAAAATAAGAGTAACAATAACAGCAGTAGTTGGTAGTGAAAAGCAGCAGGAAAAACTAAAAAAGGGAAAGTTACTGTTACGCCGTAAGTGTTTGCCAAAATAAAGAGTGAAAATGAGGAAAACAAGATGGGCGGTGGAAAGCAATAGAAAAAAATTGCCGTTAGCTGCCGTTGAAAAAAAAGAGTAGACAGGTCCAGAACCAACAACAACAACCGGAGAGAAAAGAAAAACAAATTTCTTGTGAGGTTTGGAATAAACCGACCACACATAAAACACATATGTATTATATGTATATATACATAAGAGTCAAGATATACATTTTTTTAAAGATTATGCATCCCAAAAAAGAGCGGGATAACATGGCATGTAGGTGGCAACACCAAAGATACATTGGTCTTCATGGAAAGTATATCGAAGCAGCATGAGCACTGTGAAAAGTGAGCACACACTGCCGCAAAAAACAGCATTGGCCGCAGTAATACTCTTTCCGTCTCTCTCTCATTTTCTTACAGTCTTGTCTTCAGAGTTTGTGTTCCATAAACCACAACATTAAAAACGGCAGTCTTGACAGCTATGCTTGCTTGGTTGGATGGAAAGGAGAAAAAGAAGTAATTCAGAAAAACACTCGTGTTACAACAATAACTTTTTTATCATCTGTCTGTAATAGCTCAGTGATATATACAGTTATATAATAAGTTGAGTACAGTATACACAAACACATAATAATAATATAGTTTAGCAAAAAAATATGGAAGTTTTTTCTTGGGAAAAATATATATAAGTAAGGAACAAGATGAGATAGATGTGTGGTTGGTTGAAAGAAAAAAAGTAAAGATGCAGAGACTTGCAGACAACAAAAAGTCTACCATGCCATCTTAGAAAATAGTCCAGTGTTTATGTGAGCAGGGATGTGTGTGTGTGTGTGTGTAACGTAAGTACACATGAAGATCATCCTTGTGGCGATAGTAATAATAATAGCGGTAGTTGTTGTAGTAGTCGTTGTGGAAATATATGGTACAGGTTTCCCTATTTTTGATACTTGGATTATTCTTGGATACCTCTAAAGTGTGGCTTGTGTGTGTGTGGATGCAATCTTATTATTAGATGACGCGAAAAAAGGAAAGTGGCTTGCTTTCTTCTCTTTTTTATTCTTCTCAATATTTATTCTTAGGTCACTTGCTACGCAGCTTTTGTGTGTGTACTTAACTTACTTAGGTATCTGTTTTGTATGTACTTTTTATATATATTTTGCTGAGGGTACTCTACTCTACAGCTTTCTCTTCTTATTCTTCTTGTTCCTCTCTCAAGATGCTTTTGGTGGTTGGTTGGTAAGTTGGACTTGGAACTTGGAAGTAGTGCTACTATTGTAGATACACTCAACAGACAAATTTTTTTGGCAATATATAAAAGTGGCAGGAGCGGAAGAGAAGCATGAAAGGAAGCTTATGTGGGCTGTATTTTTGATGGCGAGGTCGTAAAAGTCATGATGAGAAGCAAACAAGTAAACTATCCTTACCAACAAATAAAAAAACACACAACAAAACAGAGGAGGGAAAGCAAAAAGGCAAAAAAATATCCTTGTAGAAATCGCTATCATCATCATCATCCCCATAGCCACCATGACTACATCAAGAAGAAAGACTCTGGGTAATAATAATGATAATAATGCGATGTTCGCGGAGGAGGAAGGAAGATATCTAAAGGAAATATCCAAAAATGTGAGGATATTTTTTGGATAAGAAAAATAAAAACACTTTAGCTTTTCTATATACGAAGGCTAGGTTCATTTTCTACCAAAAACTAGTTGTAGTAAGAAGTTAAAAGTTTTTTTGTTTCAGTCTGTCAGCTTTTTGAGGAGTAGATATCAGAGTAAAAAGAAAAAAACAAGATGAAGATAGGACTGATAGGAGCAACTACTTGATTCCAAGCGGAAGTTAGAAGATTATGTAACTGTTCATAAAAAACATGTTGGAATGATCATTATGATGATGCTGAAGAAAAAAGAGTTTCTTCGAGAGAAATGTAGAAGAGGAGATAGGAAAAATGGTTGTGGTGTTGTTGGAGATGATGATGATGATGACCATGTGAGCAAGTTGACAATAATCGTAATTCGAGAACAAGCTGGTTTTATTATCTTTACAATTCATTTGGGTTGTTTTAGGACTTGAGGAGATGATCCGCAGACAAAAAAAAATTTGGGAGTTGCTGAAAGACATAAATATATGTGGATGCGAATTGCGTGTATATAATGCGTACCTCATGTCCTTGAGAATTTGTACCTTTCACATTGACCAAAGATTTTCAAGTTCAATAAAACTGTTTTGTATTAAGATTCTTCTCAAATTGTGAGACTTATTGTTAGCTTAATAATGGAAAGAGGTTTGGATGATTGAACCCTAGAACATTTGGTATATGTATTTTATGTGTTATTGTTTGAGATGAAAAATGACTTTTAGAATGTACTATTAGGTACTTATACAAAAAGATGAAAAATCATAAAAATAAGTAAAACTACTGCATAACCGTTGCTTATCATCATCATCTGTACAAAATAGTGTAATTCTTTTGTAGTAGCAAAACAGCAATACCGGTTGTTTTACTACCAATGCCCGTCCCAGTCGGGTTCTAGAGTTGCTACCATATAAACAAAAAAATGCATTTAATGGTCCAGATTATCAATAAATATTTTAACTGAGTCTTTTTCATTTCGTACTGTTGAAGCCCTAAGACTATGTCATCTTATCTTAACTTTAGCTCAAATTTTTAGCATCTCATATTTAACGCGTAATTTTTGTAACAAAAAAGTAGAAAATAATTTGATAGGAATATTTTTGTAAAAAAGAAATAAAAAAGGACGGAGGATGTGTGACACTGCAAGAGCCATTGGCAGTAACAAGATCAAACAGAGATTTCCTATCAGCAAAGCAATTCTGTTGCACTTCACTTGTTGTTGTTCCATGTCTCTCTTTTGTCGTCATCCTCCACCAAACTCCTCTTATTTTTTGGAACCATCTGGCTCTCTCGTGACAGTACAATTTTTACTTTTATGGTAACGCTCTTCTTCTTCTTCTCTTTCTTTCTTTTTTGTTGTCTTTTCATCCCTTGTGTTTTTCTAACAGCATGCACATCACCCTTATCTACTCTACTATTACCCATATGATCTCCATTGTAACTTGATTTTCATCTACTCATTTTTTACAAACCTTTTTTCTCCAGTCTCTTTACTCTCTCGATCTGGATTGATGGAAATTGATAGCAGCCATAATAATAATAACAATATATAAAAAGTACACAGCAATGTCGTCTCTCTTCTCTAAAAAAAACACAAGTGTTTTCTACGCATTTGAGAAGGACTACTGGTGGCAGTATCAAGCAATAAAAATAATCATAATCGTAATACTCAATGTAGTTTCCTTCAAAATAATAATAATAATAGCAACACTATCAATTTTGTGTCCGTCCAATTTTCCATCTCGTAGATATTTTTTTTGAAGATTCTTCTTCATTTTCCCATTTTACTTTGTGGGGAGATATGTGCAGAGAAGCCATTTCCTTAACTTTCTGATTGCTACCAAGATAACTCAGAACAAAATGAAGGGAAAACAAGAAAGTAATTTAAACGCACTATTTTTTTGTCGATGAGCATCAAAATTGTGTTGCGGAACTAGAAAAAAATGTCATTTAGTAGTAAACTATAATATATCATAAGTTGCTATACTGCACATGTCAAAGTTATTTTCAAGAAATAGCACAAAAATGCACATAAACCACACTGATGAATTGGTTTATAGACTTGCAGTCAAAAGATAAAATGCACATATTGACTTCCTTCATTAACCATTTCTACCTAAAAATTCACGAAAAATCACACTTTTTTTTAGAAAAAAGGCATTTGTTTGTGTCTTTCTTAAAGTTTTTCAAGAAAAAAAACCATGACCGGAAACGTAGGTAAAAAAGGGTTGAAAAAGAACAAGTTTTACGAATTCATGTGTTTTCAGTTTTTCCTTATATGTTTTAGCCCATGCTATAAAAAATTTATACTGTCACTACTACTTATACTTATTTTTATTTTTCCTCAGAAAAAAACTTTGTCCAGTTCAAAACGACTTCAAAAAAAGTTTTTTTCACGTCTTCTTTTGCCTTTTCTTTGCAACTGGCTTACATTTAAGTAGTCGCTCGTTAATAGCGTCATCATCGTCATGTTTGTAACTTTTTTTGTAGGTCTACCTCCGTCTCCGTCCAACTATATAAGTAGTAGGTAGTCCTTCTTCTTGACATTATGTTTAGTGACTGGGTTGGCAAGTTGGAATATGAATACACACATACTTAAATACCTATCTACACACAACATAACTTGCATTTTTCTTCTCCGAAAAAAGTCGTCCTTTTTAAGAAAGCTACGTCTACACTTGATGACATGTGGATTGTGGAATACTTTTTTTTCTTCAGAGAAAAAAAGTGAGAGTGAAGGCGACGGCCGCGTCGGCGGTACAGAAATATGTGTATGTTGTATGTGGTGAGTGCTGATGTAGTTAAAAAAGAAACAGGGTAAGGCCATTAGTCTATCGGAATATATGTAGTTTATATGAAAACCTAAGAAAGTATGAAAAATCCATAATATTTTGATATATAGTAATATGTACTTATAAAAAGCTGTACATTTAATTCTGCCACTCGAAAACATACAATAAATATAAATATAAGTGCGTATACACCAGGGAGTATATATGTTTTGATCGAAGGAATTGAACTTGAATCGGGCTTTTCCTACCTTCTGGAGACTGTTGTGACTGTGACTAACAAGAATAAATACATAAATATACAATGTTGAAATCTGTGTAGATAGATACAAACAACTATACTATTTCCCTTTCGTTCAGAAAAAAACTAAAACAGAAAGAAGACGTAAGGAAAGAAAATGGAAAGAAAAAGCGCTTAGTTGGTCATGTATAATTTGAGCTGTTGTATGTAGGGCGTTCAACACTTCTTATTATTTTCGGATATAGTGCTTGTTTGTTAGATTTTTAAGGTAACCGACAAAAAACACGCCGTTCCTTCTTATTGTCGTCTTCTTCATAATATCTCTGTACTCTGTGTTCGGTATACACCGCGCTTTATTCTTCTTTGGAGTTGACAACGTGTACACTTGCGAGAGCAGAGCATACAATATTACATACGAACAGGGAGAAAAAAGTGGGATTTTTTTTTGTACTCGTCGTCGTCGTGTGTCACCAGCTGTTGAAAAATGGATCTTTGAAACGACCCAGGCGTGCTCAGCTAGGGAAATAAAATTTTTTACGGATTGTCGATTTCATGAAATCTTGGGCACAGGTGTAAGAAAAACATGATGCAATATTGCTCTCCATCTCTTCTTTTGGCTGCAATATAAGCGCTTATTCTATTTAACGGTCTCGCACAGTAAAGCACCCTTCTTAGTTTTTTTTTATTTCGTCGTCGTCTTTTTTTTCTTAAAAGAAATCTATAATGTTAGTTTGGAAGAAAAAAAAGGGGTATAATGTATAAGAGGAAGGGGGAAACGTTGCCAAATATTCACTTACTGATTTAATTTTCGTTTGCGTGTAGTAAAATATATTGTATATATATAATATATATAGATGCCCCGTATATATGTGTGTTAATGTTCGCCTGACAAGTTTTTCCAATGCTGTTGCACAAGTGTGTGTGCTCATCAGTATGATACTTATCCTGAAAAATTGTTTGAAGTTCATATAGCATGTCAAGCTGAATGCATATAATTCTTTACTGTAATTACTTGAAGACATTGCTTTTTTTAGACTGCTCTTCTTATTCAACTCCTTCCTTCCAAAAGGTTTTTTGAGAACTACTTCAACTTTTTTCAAGTGAGAAAAGAAGATTTGAGACAGAGAGGGGGAGACCCTTAAGGTTCATTTACACATGGCTTGGCAGAGAGTTTAGTGGACTCTTATTTTTTTTGCGAATGATATTGACGACGACTAAAGAGAAGGAGGAGGAGGACTAGGAGGATGCTGATGAAAATTTAGGGAGTGCGGGACTCGGGACTTACTACATACTACACTTGAATGCGTAAGTTTGTGGAAATTATTAGTTTTCTGAAGAAGAAGAAGAAGAAGAGAAAAAAAGCCCATGAGAAAAATACTTTTCATTTCGATAATGGCACTCTTCTCACTTTCTCGGAGACTTGGACACATTTTTGGCATTTTTTCTATGTATTTTTTGCAAGGCTAAAAGAGAGACAGGGAGTTAAATGGGGAATGGCTTTGATAAGAAAAAAAATAATATGACAGAATGTTGCACACGTTCCTTTTCAAAGTCAGTGTTGCGGGACAGAGCCAATCACAAACAAAGTGGCCTCTCTTCTTTCTTTGGTTTCTTTAGAGAGAGAAGAAAATGAAAAGATATTTTGAATAAGGAGAAGAGGGTGTCGGGAAAAAGCTTTAATGCTTCGAATCACATGAATTGCAGCATTGAAGAAGAGGGTGTCAGCATTTAATAAAATTCACACGATATGAATTAGTAAGACAGAGTGCGCATGATTTAGCATTTAATTGTTTGACCAATTCAAGCTTCTATAAAGATTAAAAACCCAAGAATTATGCAGTTTTGCTTAATTTATTCAACCAGAAGTAACGATTATAGTTTTTGTTTATCGTGACGTTTTTAAAAATATTTATAAGAATAAAAGCCCTTTCATATAGTCAACCAAAGCCAGTCTAAATTATTATTATTTTTAGTTAATATTCGTATATCCCAGCCAGCAACAAACATTTTTAGTAACTGTTTCTGTGGTTACTCAACGGAATGGTGAGTTTTGAGAGCATTTTCTCCGTAGAGTTTCCATAGAGAACAGTGCAGCAGATGAGTAAGATGAGCTAAACTAAAACTTTAGCTGTTTTGTTGAGAAGAAGACGAGACGAGAAAAAGAGAAAAGAGGAGGAAAAGGCTTTGGAGTTTTGTTTAAGTATAAGTGCATCTTCTCCTCCTAACACAACATCTCCTTCAAAACCACAAAGAGTATAAAGCTTATTCCAAATGAATGGAAGAGTAGATTTATTTTCTCTGATATTTAATGGGATATCCCAAAAGAAACCTTGTCTGCTGTCTAAAGGTAAAAGAAGATGAATATACATTCATAAATTTTATAAGAAAATCATGAAGACTATAACAAGTAGAAGGACAAACCCAAAGAGAAAAAGCTCAAGATTCTTTGAAGTAAGTACACCACCACCGTGTGTCTGTTCTCCTCTCTCGGCATCTATCCCAAAAAAAAAACGAAAAAGAGAAGGACAGATAGAGAAGAAGAAGAAGTCCCTCTCTCTCCACAAATTATACCTACCATTGAAAAGGGCAACATGCCGCATTTCATCTTTCAGACTAAAAAAGAGAACGTTTTATCCTCCGTCTGCTCCTCTTTCTCTCTCATTTTTTTCTTTCTTATTCTCTCTTCCTCCTTCACTGACTTTACTCCTCTTCTCTTGAAGAACATAAGCAGGAAAAGAGGATGATCATCCTAAAAGATCGTCATCCTCATCTTGTGTGTGTGGGTGAGCTCCTCATTCTAGAGCTAAAATGTAAGTGCACACTACTAACTCTTCCCAATGATCCGGCGTCTTCTCTCTGAGAAAAAAAACGGCGTGGAACAGGAGCAACGGCATCTCTTCTCATCCCGATCCCCATGAACGAGAAATATTAAGACTATATGGATGGAAGGGAAAATATATATTACGGGTTCTTCTATAAAGAAAACAGAGCTGTTTCCAACGGTTTTTCTCTTCCAAGAGCATAAATCATGTTGAGGATTAATATCTGAATACTTGGTTTGAAGCGAGTGAAAAGAGAGAAGAGGAGAAAAAAAACTTCTTCACAAGTAATCTTACAAAGCGCCTCTTTTTCTATACAAAAGTGAGTGGAAGAAGGTGAACAAGGCTGCACGCGCATCAACGCATTTTCCTCTTAAATATATATCCATTTTTTGTTAAGCATCTTATATTGCATTTTCTATAGTCATCGTCATCATTATCATCTTATTTTTATAGGGTTCGTTTATACGTGCTTATTTATTTTTTGGAGGAATAAGGAATATTATGATCTTGATCAAAGGCTTTATGTTTTATGGTTAGTTAGTAGCATTTATATAAGGGTATATTTGCTTTATAAACCATAATATTAATGATGAAGGAGGAGGAGAAGGCCTCATCTTTCTTTTTTAAGAATTTCTCTGGAAGAGTGAATTGGGATGCAGTTATTACATTGTGCAGCGGAAGGGTTCCACGAAAAAGTGTATGGTTCCCTTCAAATTTTTGTAAAAAGTTTAATTTTTTGGGGAATTTTTTGTGAGTCTTTTTCATCTGCATAGATTTGCAATAATAATAATAATGAATTTTAATATTAATGATTGAATAGAGGATTACCATTCTGGTGGTGTAAGTAATATAACTAGATGTAATATTTTACTCGTTTCGGTGTTTCCATAGTGACGCTACTTCTTTTCTTGATGGAACCTGAAATATTCTACTTTGGGTTTCCATGTAAATTTTATATTCAGTTTTTTGGTTGTTTCCTATTTTACAAGTATGTTCATGTTTAATGCATTTTTGCATTTTTATGTTTTTTAGAATTTTTTATAAATAATAAAAGCATATGTGTATGCCTACCAGGAAGTGAACGAGGCTCACAGATTATTATTTTGAAATAATAATAAAACACACATGCAACTGTGTAGCAGGCAAGCACAATGTCAAAGGAAATGAACAGAGGAAAAAATAGAATCGTCCAAAAACTTAAGTAGTAAGTCTTAACCCAATTAATTATTATGTAGTTACAGAATAGGAAAGAAGGGCTGGATCAAAATTTGAATAAAAACACTAACTGTTCAACCTGTAGCCAATATGCAAGCTCCGTCACGAGTCAAAACATATAAAAAGTGCATGCAAAGCATATGGGAAAACTTTCGAAAAGATATTTTTCTTTGATTAAGAAAAATATATAAAGAAAACTGTATATTTTACGATTTTGATCCAGTAGTAAGCCAGCAACAAAAAAAAACAAGTAAAAAAAGGATTTAGGTGTGATTAGCTTTAGCTGTAAATCTAGCTACTAATAAAAAAACCCACTAAAAAACTGATTCCTCCAAAGTTCTTCTGCATAAACTTTCTCAGGTCTCTAGTATTAAAAACTAGTAGTTATAAAACTATTATGGTATTGCTCCACACAGTTTTGAATTAATTGGAGTGTTTAAAAACGAAAGAGAGAGAATGGAAAATAGTCATTAAATTTCTATAAAAAAACATGCCACCGAACCAAGTAAGAAATATATATCCACTCATCTGTTGTTTCAGGCAAATAGGAAAACTCAAGTAAAATTTTGTCCTCTATTTTATTCCCATATGACCAGTTTAATATATGCAGTTATAGGCTTCATGGGATTTTTATTGGGCTAAAATTTGTTGCTCTCTGCAACTACCACACATACACATTTACTAAACTCAACCCTTTATACTTACATAAAAAAAACTTATATGCATTTTGGTATTAGATGGTATATTCATTGGATTTCATGAAACTCCGGAGAGAGAGCAAAGAGAGAGAGAGAGGATCACGCAAATTTAAGATAAACATTTCACTCGCTTCTGGATGATTAGGCTGTGTTTGCACAGGCTGCACTTGTTATACACAAGTTGTGAGTAACGTAACGTACCCCAATAATAATAATTGTGTAAGTAAAAAATAACAAAAAAATTGTTGTATACGAGTATGTACAGAATATTATTATTATGCAATCGTAAAAATGTTATATATTTAGCAGGATTTATAATATTTATATTATAATGCCATATTATTATATCTTCCCATCTTATTATTGGTAAAATGTATTATAATTTTTTTTGTGGTTGAAATAATATTTAAAAGTAAATACACCAAACGGTTTAATGGGAACGGTTGGCTTTGTTTGGCAGTTATATATGTGTGTGTGCACTACTAATTTAATTCAAACATGTTTTTTGTCCGGTCGGAGCAGTGCAATACGCCATTTACAATTTCTCCGAAAACGGAAATGTACAGGGGAAAAACGTTTCCCCGTCAAACCGCACGGACTTGAGTTGAGAGTTGAGTGAGATGCCGGTAAATTCAATTATTTCAACAGCAGCAGCATGCGCAATTTAATAGTCTGAAAAACTGTTATAAAGGTGTCCATGTATATATTTACTCATGAACTCATGAATATTATATTATCCCTCTTCTTATTACAATGCTACTTTTTCAGAAGAAAAATAATATACATGCTTATTATTTTGCAAGGGAAAATGTTAAAGTTTAAGCGGAAAACGGGGAGTACCTGGTGGAAAGGAAAGGGAATAAAAAAGGGAAAAAGTAAAACGTTCTTGTCCTCCTGTCAAAGGGTTCAATCTCTTTTTTTGATAAGATTCAACTTCAAGATAAGTTGGAACTGAACACCCTAATACTCAACCAGGTAGAATATGAAAGGAGTAAACAAACATGTTTGGTTTCAATTCATAGTTTTTTTGGACTGTTTCTTCCTGTGACTCTCTACTTAATAAGGAAAAATACTATATTAATTCAGTTGGTCTACTAAACGGCAGGTATGCTTCTTTGGGGAGAGTTGCAGTAGTAAGTTGTGGAACGATAAAGGGTGATGATAACATGACTCCATATATGATATCCCTCAGGCTTCTTGTAACCTGTCCAAAAGGCCGACCCACATTTTGTTCATCGCCCTGTGTTTTTTTGGAAGTTGGACGGATGACGGACCCACTCTGTGTGGTGGTGGCTGTGTGATAATTCTAAAAAACAAATTCTGATCACGGTAGAGTGGTTGAATAGTTAGTTTTTTTGGTTAATTTTATGAAAAAACATTTTCATTTTAGCTTGACCACTGACCACATGTTTTAATAGAAAAAAGTTGGATTGTAAATGGTTGGAGAATTACATAGGTAGATAATGAATTCGTAAAATAAATTCGTCAGTTGTAATTTGTGGCGGTGAGTGTTCAATCAATTCTTGTGCTTGGTCGCCCGCATCCTTCCCCTATTCACAAATTTAAATGTAAAAACAAAATGAAAAGGTTGTTTTTAAATGAATATGTTATTTTACATGATTACATGGGATTGAAGTTTCTGTTTTTAACCGTTGGAATACAAACCGGTAGTTTGATAGGTGGGGTTTTAAAACTTTCGAGTCTTTAAAAAAAATCTTTAATCATGTTTTAATGTAATCAATCAACCAGATTATTCTAAAACTCTGAAGCAGCATAACTCAAATCATAATCCGAAGAAATGTATTCGTTTTGTTTTGTTAAAACCTTATAGTATGGAAGATGCCTTAAGAAACTTTGTATTCTTTACCACTTTCGTTTCATATACCTTTGTCTGCGATGATTCTTTGCTTATTTTAAAACATCTCAACAATATTTTTTAGTATTTGAGATTATATTTGTATGTAATGTAAGTTGTTTTACACTTTGCTCCTAAGAAGAAACCAAACCGAAGACATGTTTTCTTTGTTCATGCATATTATATAAACGAAGGCACACATATAATTTTTTTTTCTTGTAGCGGTCGAGTTTTCTTTCCAAGGGAATCTTCTTTTTTTACTTCAAGTCACCCATTTTTTTTTATATAAATACTATAATAATATGTGTTTGTTGTATATCCTCTTCTCATAGATAATACCCGAGGCTGTGTGAATAAGTTTGACAAAATAAATTAGATTTAGTTTCACACCCCTGTCAACTTTCATCTTCATACAGTTTGCATTCCCTCTTGTTTTTTCTTCTTCACTTGGGAAAGACGGAAAAAGATTTGTTGCGACTATGATGTTGAATAGGAAAAATAAAGAATGGTTGTGTGTAGTGATGATAGTGGATAGACAGAACACAGAACAGGAGAAAGCGCCACTCTTTTTTTCTAGTGCGAGCAGTCCTCCAATATTATTATTTCAACTTTTTTCTCCTAAACATGACACAACATATGAAAAGAAAAGAAAGAAGAAAGGACGACATGACGAAAAAAGCAAGTGTAGAAAACAAAAAGTAGACGAGATGGGAATCAAGTATACTTAAACTCTTTTCACTCTTATTATACTCACTCACTCTATTCTAAAATTGCATTGTTTCGTTGCTTGTTTTCATATTTTATTAAGAACAAAAAAGGTGTTTTGTTATGTACAAGTACATGTTATATTATTATTACTGTAAGTTTTGTTTTCTCATAGAGTTTATTAGTAAATTATACTATCTCTTGTATTTCTTGATGAAAAAAGCTCAAAATAAACACTCATTTATCAACAGCGCTTAATAGTAATTTAGAAGCTTGTATCGTTTCATCGCTCTATGGTATTTGTGTTAGGAGCACTCTCTACTAAATGGCATCAAAATATTTCTCAGAATATTTTATAAATTGTATGTGGTATGGTATATGTGGTGGTATATTTAGCAAAATATATACCTAATAAAAACAACAAGTTTTCGAAAAATATTCTCAAAATCACTTTTGCAAACATCATGGAACATGATTAGATGTTATATTTAAGTCAAGAAGGTGACTTAGTTAGCAAAATGCGTGAAGAGATGTGAAATGACACTTTCATATTTTATATAAGAGCCTTCTACCCTCCTTCTCAACACTACTCATTCAGAAAGAACACTTCATTTTCACTCCAATTAACGTCTGGTTCACTCACCAGCTAGAAAACAATATTTGAATATTACATTTTCACAGAATATTATACCAAATAAGCACATGTAATTATAAATAATAGTATTAAAATATCATGTGATCCTTGTTAAATAAGTGGAGAAAAGAGGAAAGAAGAACAAAAAAATAATCGAGAGAACACTGGATGACCCAGAAACGATAACAATAAAGTGGAAATGGCATGTGCAAAATAGATACCTCTAAAAACACAACGAAAAACTCTAATGCTTTTTGTCTGCGTGTAGAAGGAAACCATGGTTACGTAAACAACCCCAAAGAGAAAAAGACAGATGATATAAGGTAGTGGAGTAGAAAAGGAAAACCACTGCAGAGATAAAGTTTTTAAGCTTTTTCTTGAATAATTGATAGCTTCTTGTGTAGAAAGTGAAAAGTGGGAGAGAGAGAGAGAAAGTGAAGAAGAGAAAGAACAAGAGAGGAAGTAGTCACTAGTCACAAGCTCTGATGTAAGTAGTAGTAGAAGAAGTAGCACTGGAACTGGATAAAGCCAAAATATTGAGTGCAGAGGAAAAATAAAGGGTTATAATATCTGTGTATATATGGATGGAAACGAGGGAAGAAGTAACAAGTTCTCTCTCTCTCTAAAATATTTTTTTCTTCAAACTCAAGTGAAGTAGTTAAGTGTTGTCGTGGTTTTCATTGGAGTTAAGGCCTCTTCAAGATAGACAGAGAGAAAGTAAGAGAAAGAGATATTTATAAAGTGGGAAAAGAGAAAGCCAGGGAATAAATAAGTTTTGTGTACACATTCTCTCTCTTCTCATAGCTCTTGTTAAGGAAGTTACATAATAATATATTTTTGCAATGCTGCATATAACACTGGACTTTTCCCTGGAAGTAGAGAAAATAACAATGGTTTTTAGCTTAGTGTGTATAGCAAAGGATCATTATTATTACTGTGTGTGTGGTCAGAAACCACACGGCTTGAACAATTCAACATCATCATTCATCCGTGTTACTAGTCTTCTCGGGATTTTTGACGTTTTTACCAGCCGTCTGTCCGTCCACATTATCATCATCCTTTTTTTGTAGAGTTTTTCCCGCTACCGCCTCCTCCTCCCCTTGTTCTTTCGACTTTTTCTGCTCCGCCTTAACTTTGATATGAAATCTTGGTAACATTTTGGGTGGGTGCGTGTGTCTTGCTGACTTTTGATGGATTACTGTTTGATTTAGGGTGTTTTGTATTCCAATTGCTCTGTTGTTGGCATTTTTCTTTATCTGGAAGGAATTGATCATGGAGTTTTACAACTTAATACTTTTAAATGTCAAATTACATTTTTGAAATTTTAAATCACATGGAAAAAAAAGAAGAAAAGGAAAAATACCTGTAAATTTTAAAGTTTCATTTAGAATTGAAACAGAAAAAAGGATGAAACTATATTTTTGTGGAAATATATTTGTAAAAAGTTGCATAATGCTAACAGGAAAAAGTTAACATAATATTTTCTGTCAAGTCTTTCTTTTGGCAAAATTAAAATGGGACTTTTTTGCCTTAAGATATTCAGTAAAAATGTTTCAGAAGCAGCAGCGGTGGTGTAGAACTAAATGACTTGAACTTAATTTTCTTTTGTATCTAGTTTTCTCCAAAAAAAAAATTCTTTAGTTTTTCTTGTTCCTGTTACAAGAAGACTAATTCTGCATCACTATACTTTTAGAGAAAAATTCTTACTCAAAAGTTAGAAAATGCTCATAAATTCCTCAGAGAAATATTTATTCAGCCAGAGTTTTATACAGTTATTAAGCCATTCCTTATGAGAGTGTGTGTGTGTGTGCATTCACCCTGAACAAAACCGCCCATCAGCACATTCAACTCTTTTTTGTGTATATAATGATGTTGTTGATGATGATGATGAAACCAGATGATGCTGTCTAACTAACTGTGTGAGTGACTGGATATATATTTTTATAAAGAGGAAGAAAAAATAACTCTTTGGAGAAAAAGAAGAAGAAAGAAATACTACCTTAAACGTATAAAATGCCATGCACCTAACAAGTATATTAAACTGAAATATTATATAATTTCGGCGAGTTTTATGAAGAAGAAAAAACTTATTTTTTTTTACCACAAGTACTATAAACTAAGGAATTTTCACCATCTACTAAACTGGATTTGTGTGTGTAGTAAGCACAATCTAGTAAAAATAAGAAAGGATGAAAATAATAAAGAGATGCAACGTTAAAAAGAGCTTTTATCATCTGTCATCATGTACACATGCAAATACTATATACGCCAATTCATAAGTACCTATGTTGTTAGCCCGTTCAACATGATATTTGCTAGTGCTCATCACTTTTGCTTTTGCCCTGAGTGTATATCTTTTTGTTTTGTTCTCTTTCTGGACTCTCTTTTATTTACTCCCGTTTCATTGGAATAAATGTATAGTATATTAAAAAGGGAGGCATATATGATGTATAAGTAAGCATAAGAGACATGCTCAAATAGTATTACATAGATAGGTAGACAATATTAAAAAGGAGCAGTAAATGCCAGGTTCACTCTGAATTTAGTTATCTCACAAATTTTTTGCAACTTCATTGGAATAAAAGAGGAGGAGGACCTGAAAGAAGCTCTTGGAAAATAGCTCCTCTTGTGTGATATTAAATGTCTGTGTCTGTGGCTTGGAGCAAAAATACTGGCAAATATAGATATATATTGTGTATATTACGATTTCATTTTACTTTTTCGACACAATATCTAAAGTGACATTCAAAAACATACTCACTTTACACTAACCAACCAGACACCATATAGCCATAACAGACCTGTCATTAGTGCTAGCACCAACACCAACAACAACTTGGCCTAAAAAACTTGTGATATCTACTTCCCTTCATATTTTTCAACCCAAGCGAAAAAAGGAAAGTGTAAATAAAATTTCACTTTAACTTCATTCCCCAAATATAATACAGAATTTTGCAGGAGCCTTCCAGGTTTATTTCAGTAAAAGTGGCATTGGTTGGTTGGCTGGGAGTCGCAGTAGTGCTGGTGGTTTCAAAAGTACTAAAATGCTTTTCATATAAAATCATATAAAAATAACACGGCACTCATGAACAGAAAGTAAAGGTGTTGTAGGGCAATGGTGCAGAGATCTTTTTCCAAGAATATTTAATATATTTTTTTATCAGCAACTCAAGTCATACAAGTAGTTTCTGAGCAAAAGTGTACTTTCACTCTCTCTCTGCCTCTCTGTGTCGTTTTATTATGGATTATAAATATAACTCTTGTAATTGCACAATGTTTTGTAGCAGAGGCTGAAGTGAAAGCAGCTAGTAAAAACAAGATGAGGGAAGAAAAAGCACATAAAAATAAGTTGAACATTTAGTGCACACACACACCAAACATGTAAACTTATTGCATACCTATATCACACGTTTTACGTCCACCTTCATGGCTTATAAAAGACATCATGAAACTCTAAGGAAAACTGTGACTTGCAAGTTTCCAGAGAGAAAACTAAAGGAGAAGAACATGCTGCTAGTAAATATCTAAAATACCATTTTGATGGCGTCTTTCCCTCTCAAAAAAAAAACTTTCTCCAAGTATCTTTGTCTTATGGTAGGACTACTACTACTGCTTCCACCACCACCACCACTAGTGTTTGTTGGTGTTTTCTTCGTGGTGTGTTAGTTATGAGTGGAGAGAATAAGAGAGAAAATTATGCATGATGTTACTATTCCCTGTGTGTGCAGTCTTGGAAGAATGGGAAAAGAAAGGAAGAAAAAAAAGTGAATGAACTGAGAACACACAAGACAGTGTTGAAAGTTGTGGGATAGACGGCAGTCGTGGGAAATGGGCTCAAAAAATCATTAGAAACACGACGAGCATGCTTTATATACATACCTAGTAGTCTACAGAGTGCAGATGATGATGAACTTGTTGAGAGGACTACATAAAGTAAAAAAAGTTTTTTTACTTTTTTTTCGCACCATCACCACAAAAAAAGTTTTTTGAGATCTTTAGCAGACGGCATATGACTTAAATATGTGCTCTTATAACTTTTTCTTGGTATAATATGTATGGATGACGAAAAGATGAATAGTGCATCTCAAAAAATGTTGCTCTCATCAGAAAAATCCTTATTGGTTTTTTTAGTTTCGGCGCTTAAAATGATGACGACGATGATTATAATGAGGAGCAGACTTTTTAAAGGATATTTGTAAGTGCGTAAGATAAAGTAGAAGAGATCTTCATTATTATTTCCCCAGGTTCATTTTACGTGATATCAGGCTTTCTCTTTCGAAAAGATGCATAAACTTCCAAATCTTGTTTTCTCACAGACACACACACGTGTTTCTTGGTAGTTTACTAACTAACCAAAAGAAAGAAAACATACAGAAAAAACAAAAACAAAATAATGCACAAAAATCTAAGAAAAAAAATCACTCGTGTTTTTACTTTTTTCCCAGTGAATCGTTCTTGTTGACTAAAAAACATGTGTTTCAACTACGGATCTTTTTCACTGCGGCTGTTTGAGATGAACCTTTTTATTTTTTGGTACAAGTTCACTGCTACATAGATAAAAAAATAAAAAATAAAGATAGTTTCTCGGTAAAACTAAATCGGATATGAGTCTAGTCTTTTCTCTGCGTGTAGAAAAGAGTGCACAGGTCATAGAGCACAATATCGTGGAAAACATTCCTTGTTTATTTTGCAGCGTTTTTTTGCCGGAAACAATTTTATTCCATCCGAATAACTCCCTGGATTCTTTGGTGGTAGAGATGCAATGTTATATCATCCAGTTTTTTTATGTGCGTACATAAACGTCTATCTTGAGAAACAGAAGAGATGAAAAAAGAGAGTAAATAATATTGCAACTTGCATCTCATCTAGAATAAGTGTATATTTATATGTGTTTTTCCCCATATTCCAAGTTACATCACAATATTATTTTTTTCCTAACATACGGCATCCCAAAACATCCACCATATAATTTTTCTGAGTCATTTACAGCAACTCTCTCTAGGAGAAGTGGTATTAGAACCTCATCTTTTACGACTCATCTTCTTCTCTGCTTCTTGTTCTTCGGTAAAGTTTACGATTCAACAGGGATCCCGTCATACCATCATACCCTTCTTGTCATTTTATATATTCCACTTGATACTTGAGACTTTTCTCTCTCTTTTTTACTTCGATTATTGAGACGATATGTTAGAAAGGAGAGAAAAAAATGTGTAACTGGTTAAGTGAAGGAAATGGCAAAAAAAAGGAAAAAAAAACTATAAAAAACATGTGTACATGCAAGAAGGATTTGCATTTGATGATGTTCGTCGGCATGTTGATGGTGATCATGTTGTGTCTATGTGATGGTGTTACAAGTGTACACGTACTTCTTACCTTACGCTTTCCCTATTAACTTGCGTATCCCCATGACAACGATAAGTGTCTTGTAAGAAATAATATCATCCTATCACGAACAAGGAATAAGTTAAGCTTTATGATTAACAAAAATTCCCTTCTGTCCTAAATCATTTTTTTCTTCTTTGAAAAAAATTGTAATGTGCACAATTATTATTACGACGTAAATTTTCTTCTTTTTGGGAACATTCTCAGTATTCAATTTTTAGTGACTTTTAAAGTCTCAATTCTCTTGAGATTCTATAAACATTTGGGCCATTTATTCACCACCAGTTTCCGCTTTAAATATTTTCTATTTTTTAAAAGACATACATCTTTTTTATATTCGAAATGTGTGTTGGTAGTTGATTTTCCATTTTATATCGTTTCGGAATAAAAAAAATGAGGAATGCAGCAGCAGCGTAGAGAAAGGCGAGTAAAGTTTTAAATATACTTTTATTTTATTTTTGGCATTGATATCTTGAAAACGTGAGAGATGTTCAATGTAAATCCTTCAATTCCACATGATTCGCTCATATATTCAAAATACCTATTTTTTATTTTTCATTCAACCCTTTTTAGTAAGCAATTCAGTTTTGTGTTGTAATATGGGAATATGATAGGATGGCAAATAGAGAGAGCAAGTTTTGATGTTTATTTGTTTGAATGCGTCTTCTATTGGAAGTTGAATGATAAAAGATAGTTGGACGTTTATGACGAGCATTTTTTGACTACACACTCGGTATGCATACTTGAGTAGGATGTGTAGAAAATAGAAGTACAGAGCATGCAGCTTTTATGGTGGCGGAACGAACGGTATCATGAAAAAAAAATTGCTGAGATGATACTGCTCGGCTTTTGCTCTTCGTCTCTGGTGCAGTGCAAACTGCCTCTTTTATGGGAAACGTGAGAAAGCAGCCTTTTATATTCTTTTTTCTTCTTGCATTTCCTCTGGACTTATTTTTCTTCGTGAAATGAATCTTAATCTGGAGAAAAAACAAATATAGGTACAAACTGAGAGGAATAGGTCGCTGTTGGCGGAAGAAGAATATTATATAATGGATTTTGTCAAGTTTAAATTTATCTGCTGTAAACAACAGACGGACAAACAAATAAACAATATTCTTATTCTGATGAATTCTATACTTCCATTCATTTTGATGTTTTTGGTGACGTAATAATCATGAATTAATGTGTGCATCTCTCAAAAATACGTAAACCATATTTTGGGGAAAACGGTCGTTCGAGTGGTGCTTCTTCTGATGTTTCCATAGCTAACAGAAAAAAACGAGCTGCCTATTTGTATATGAATTTGTAACCATTTTTCCAAAATGTTATAAAACGCACACGCAGTGTGTGTATACTACTGACTTTTTGTGTCTGCATAAATGTTTTGGTAAATGAAGATCCAAATTCTCAAGTTGTTTTG
This sequence comes from Entomobrya corticalis, assembly GCA_034694325.1. NCBI lineage: Eukaryota > Metazoa > Arthropoda > Collembola > Entomobryomorpha > Entomobryidae > Entomobrya > Entomobrya corticalis. The sequence goes on along the minus strand of JAQFYG010000610.1, from coordinate 5,255 downwards.
GTCTTGGATTTCCTCGCGGGAATATTTCTGCTGAAATGTTTACAAATTTGTTTTTTAACAGAAAAAAGTGATAATTGCTGGAGGAAAATGCGTATGTGTGAACAGTCCGTTTCGTTTTGTGCTTGGTTCATAAAATGTACCCGCATAATATGCGTTGGTTCGTTTTATAGTAATTCAGTATGCAAACCGGCGGATAGAGAAGTACTTTTCTTTTAAATGTGCTCATATTCATTTAAATAGTGGTTATTGTCGAGTTTTTAAAGCTATTCTCGCATTCTGGTTCGTTCGTAGTAGGTAATATTTTTTACATTTTTTCTTTAAATGAATACCGACTAGAGTTTTAGTGAAAACGAGGAGTTGTTCTCTTTATTTTAAAGCATAAAAGAGAGGAACGTTGGGGTTTTTCTTCGGAAGAAAAAATTGTTTCATGTGATAATGATGAAGCAAAGGGATGTGGTAATGTAACTACTATGCTACTACACTACAGCCTATGAAGATGATAATTCTCACTAGAATTCAATTAATAGCTGGGCATACGCAGTGGTACGAGCAAGGGATTATATTATTTTACTGGAATTTTTGCGCATTTCAATTGGGTTCTCTCATAATTATTCAGAAACATTCCAAAGCGTAAGTAGGTACCTACTACCCACATAGCACTTTGCGCGTGTTTGGACGTATTTTGTATTTAAACATGGATTATTCTTTAGAAATTTTTTTCCGGGGAAAGCATTTCGTCCTTGAAAATCAATGTCAACGAATCTGTTGGATAAAAAATGTAATAAAGCTGTGAACTCTGAAAAAAGAATGTGTGCGTGTGTGTGTAGATTTTTATTCATTCATATTGTTACGCATATGTAGAAAAACTTGCGCACGGCTAAACCGGGTTCTGTGTAAGCTACTTTTGTGGAAACTTTTAATTAGTTATTCATATTGTCTAACCATCTGGTATTTAAAACTTAAATGCTACTAAAAGTTGTAACTTACGAATTTCTGTAAAAAGAAGAATGTGAGGGATACGCAAAATAGATATCATGTGTTATTTTGCAAAACTTGAATGTTGAGATATTTTGATAAAACTACTTATTATCATGTGTATAGGAAGATATCATTTATTCATTTTTAAAAAGAAAAAAAAGTCTTCAATTTCTACACACAACTTCTTTCGCAATGAAGGAAATGCGACAAAAGAACGCAAATCTCCTTTTTATTGTAAACGCGACGCGGCGCATGCATTATGACTTGCATAACAATGAGAAAGAAATGGCAAGCGAAAGAAATGCGCATGAAATGAAACCATATTTAGGAATGTGTGTGAGATATGGGTTTTTCATGTCTTCATTTAGATTTTCCATCCTGTATGCAAATATATATTAGTGTCATGAATGATGTAATATGAGACATGTTTGCATATTGTACTTTTACATCCAAAGCAGATAAATGCTCTATTTTAGCCAGAAAAATCGAAACTTCTCTACGCAGAAATAAATCTTGTTAAAATTCTATTCTTGTTCTGGTAAGTTTTGTAACCGTTGAAAATATTAATGCGATTAATTAACGTGCCATGAATTAAAAAATATCTACGCTAAAATTTTTCGGCAAAATCTATGGCCCACTCCACTTTAAAAAAAATATGTTACACTATTCCAGTTTTGAACATTTTAAACATCTATCGAATAGTTCAGATTATATAAGAACACGTACGAAGATGAAATTTGATTACAAACCAGAAAGACGGAATAGAAATTACAGTTTTCTGATCAAAATTTTCCGATAGAAAAATTTGTAATTGGATGGTGACGAGTAAATCGTGTCTTTCGTAACAAGTAAATAAGGTCCATCGTTGCCAGTACACCATATCACCTCGACTCCCAGATCAAATCATTTTCTCACCACCCACATGGCACAATAGTGATTTTGAACACAGAATACATACGAAATTTTTATAGAATTCAATGCATACCAATCTACACGCCATTTTTGTACATCCTTGTATTATTATTTTAATACTGCTACAGGCAATACTTTGCACACATATCACATTTACAAATATCTATCTCTGTATTTCAATTTTATCCTCAAAATATATATATATATATTATTCGTCCTCCTAGTCCTCGACCAAAGAAACTCAAGATGATTGCTGTTCTCTCTCAAGTTATCCATTTATCCATTCTTCCATCATCCAAACACTAGTGAACTCGAGAGAAAACGATCAAAATAGAAATTCATTTTGTTCGCCAAAGTAATAGTGATCCATCGTCACCGGGTGGGTGATTCTCTCATTCACTCAACTCATCTCCTCGACAAGTTGTTCCTCTTCTTCTTCTTCTTTATCTGCTTGTTTTGCATTCATACGAACGCTTGTAATACAGATGAGTAGAGATGTAGAACTACTGTAATGCCAAGCTGCGATAGACTTTTCAAAAAAAAGTTTGCATCATTCCGAAGATCATTATTGCATTCATCACACTATCACAACCGGAATGATAGAGGAATAGTAATAAAGATGATGACGACGACGATGATGATCATGATGATGATCACTATCATTTTACAGTCATTGTCATTTCTCACCACTACCAACACCATCATTCCATTTTCCATCCGGCAAGCCAGAAAGAGAGAAAATGTAGAGTCTCGACGTCGAGGAGAGAAAGCATGTCGTGCCGCGGTTTAACTCTCCAAGCAATGGTCTCTCAGGCACGCGTTTTCTCCACCAATTTTCTCTCGTCTTTTTCCCTTTTTCTTCAAAATCCACACACACAACAAACTAGTAAACTTGCTTTTCCTTCTTCATCTGTATCTATTCACCTAGTCTAGAGAGCCCACAAATTTCCATATTACATTTGAATAAATATCTTCTTCTTCTTCGAAGAGAGATGTAAGCTGGTGTTGAGATGGAGGAGGTGGATGAATTTGAGAGATTCCCGCGTGCAAAATGCATATCTTGTGGATATATACATAATGTAGTTTCTATCTTTAAAAAAATTCTGTAGACAAAAAAAACATATAATACAGATCTCTCAACTCAATTCTCCACTTCTTCTTTATACATTACTTATTTTGTTGTTCGTGTGGACAAAATAGTGGATAGAGGTAACAACAATATATGTAAAATGAGTTTTTCCCCGACATCTTTGTCTCGGTCTCTCGTTTTCCTTCATCTCACTGGTTTGTATTTACGGCGAGATCTGTTGACTCTCCCTTGTTCACTCTATTCTCACTCTATTTGATCAAGAATAAAGAGGAACAATATATATATATATAAAAACGTACATACCTACATTCAGAATAAGACACACAATACTTTGCTCTCTCCGAAAAAAAACTTTCATCTCATCTGAATAAGATAATAATGCCCAAAACAACTCAACTTGTTCTCTTCTTGCATCCATACATATATATATTATCTTCCACACAGTTCATATAACAATCTGCCTTCTTCTTCATCTTATTTTTAACCCTTTTTTCTCAGCTTATTTCTCCACAACTGCCACCAACATTATTATTATTTTCTTGTTCACTTCCACTTTTTTCCACAGGATCTCCGCCACAACAGACAACAAAGATGTTTCCATTTTTCCTAACTTTTTTTACAAGCCGCGAACACATACACATGAAAAGATGCACTATATGGGTGCACTGCACATGTGATGCATATTTTTGTTAACTGTAAAATATATACCTTGTTAATATTTCTTAGTAAGTTATAGTTATATCCTTCTTCTTATTATTTTTTGTCATTGTCAAACTCCCAAAAAAACTCTCAAATAAGAAGAGAGGAGGAAAAAGATAATACAATATGAAGGGAGGGAAAATACTGAGGCATTATTATTTCTGCACCAAGTCAAAAGAGTATTTTATATTGTGGTTTAGTTTATAAAGTAGACTTGGATCATCATATTTTTAAAGGGATGTAGATGCTATGTGTGTAGAAGAATATGAAAGTATATAAAACTTTATTTTGCAATTCCACCTTTTCCCTAGAGGCCCACTTTCTTCAAGGAGGAATGTCATTTTCTAGGAAAATCGCAACCAGTACCACATCACCACACACCTAACAATCATAATAATAATAATAGAACGCATTCTTAGCAATCCAAAATACTCAACTTGTTGTTGTTTCTGTTACGCAGAAAAATCTCATAACTCTGTTGGTAATCGAAATTCCGAGAGAAAAACTTTAAAAGAAGAAAATGCAATGAAAATGATGTTATAACACCACTTACACTACTACTTTGTTAGTTCATTATCATACCATTAGCACGAGAGTCAAGTGTAATCCTTTTATGTTTAAAAAAATTGAATCACTAATCTATACCGCAACTCAAAAGCTGCCAGTTTAAAAAATAATAACTCATTCAACTTTACAGTGATTTCCAATTACACCAGTAATTTAATCCAATTTACATCCATAATGCTGATAAAAAAAAGTTATAAAAAGCATCAAGCTTATTTATTTATTCTTTTTTGATGATCATATTCCTCCTCAAGGAAGCACAACCATAATATAGAGCTATTCATAAATAATCTATGGACTCATATAAATGTACATAAAAAATTATATCGTGTTTTTTAGAGTGTGCTTCACAGCAGCCTTCACAGTTTCTATTCTTCTTCTGAAAGGATAATAGATAATATTTTTAAAAGTAGCAAAGTAACAATAAGATTGTGAGCAAAGTATTTTCGTGATCATCTCTGGATACATTTTGAATTGGATGCGGTAGCAATTTATTAAATAATATATATCGTATAAGATGTAAGTCTGCTGGAGAGATCAAGAGAAGATAATATTTAGTCATGGATCTCTTACAGAGCAATCATCTGTCCTACAGAGAGAGAGCTCCAGAGTGAAAAGACCGAAGATGAAGGTATCCCGTTGATTGTTAAGTGCTCCATTCCTTCATTCAATCTGGGAGAGAAGAAGAAGGAGAAGCTGTAGAAACCATCATTACATTATCATCATGGTTATCTTTAGAGAGATGATGATCATCTTTTTTAGAGAAAATGCAACAGTAGGCTGGCGTCCACAGTAGGTAACTCGAGCAGAAACAGCAGCAGCACTAAAAAAATCTCTGTAGCATCTTCTTCTTCTTTTCCAGAGTCCAGATTCTTTCTTAAGTTGGTGGAGATGATGATGATGATGATGATAGTTATTAGAAGATGAAGATGATGAACAAGATGATAGAATAAGTTGCTCACGAGAGAACATAACCATAATAACAACAATGATAATAAGAGGAACCCTTCTG
>JAQFYG010000609.1:0-27377 GCA_034694325.1 Entomobrya corticalis | reverse complement strand
GTCTCGAGCTCACTGGTCTCTACAATTTCTTGGAAAACTTAACGAGTGACTCATTATAATGAAAAACGGTACCCAAAAGAGCAAAATTACAATATCAAAAGATGCATCATTTAATATAAATACAAATATCCTAGCTCAATTCAGCTCTGCCAGGCACGTTTACGTTCTAACGACACGCAATGGTACAAGAAATGTTGTTCATTGTGTCCCTTAAACAAACTAATTTTCCCCAGCAGCACTGTCTCTGTTATACGAGTTGGTTGTATTTGTCAGCTTGTCTGCGTGTTTGACATGTCATCAAATATTTGATGGCTGTAAGGCAAAATGACATTGTTAGAGTTGTGGGAGTAATTCCAACACTCGAGATTCTAAATCAAGTTCTCATTATTGCGTTTCCACTCGTGAATTTTGCTGGCTACCACAATACCACTCCCCCTATTAAGTATGTAGTAGAGCCCCTTTGAACCAAACTTTTGTCTTTGAAAGAGTGTCCGTAAATTATATATATTATCTAGATCACAAGCAACTATATATAAAGTCACGACAAATTGGCAAACCAACACATGAAATAGATGTTAACTCATATTTTAGTACTATGTATATTATTATTCTAAACTCATGCTGAATTCGTGAATTTAGATGCATATAAAGTTGTACGTTTGTAAGTCATGTTTTATATATTCCGAAATACGATGCGTTCATATGATGTGCAATGAAAATATTCAGAATGATTAAATTTCCGTGAATAGTCATTGAAATAGCTGGAGCATCACCAAACACTAAATAGATCTTTTGTTGGTGTTGACTGATTAAAATTTGGCAAAGAACAATAGGATGATAATGAGATTGCCCCTCTGGTAGTAAATGTAGTATACGTACAATACCAATACCGCACATGTAGTAACACGAATTTGTGGGTGCACCAACTATACTGCCACTCACCCAAGCCGTCAGTGAATGCTTTTTGTTATGTGAAAATTGTAGAACCGTTCTCCTCCTCTAAGCAAAATGAAAAGAAGTGTACCTTCATTATTGTCGTTCCTTCCATACTGTTTTTCATCGTACAATTATTATTTTACTATTATATATATACATGTACCGTGAGCAACTCTGCATATTAAGTAGAATATATATTTACAATATTTATTTAAGTATGCGGGGCATGGTAAGTTTGTCTCTATATGTTATCGTTATGTCATGTCCTTCTCGTCAACCAAGTGCAACATAATTCATTTTAATAAAAGGATGAACACGAGCCAAAATGAAAAGTTGTTCCCTTCTCCTTTGTTCTCTACTGCTAGGCGTTTTCTCTCTGTGAAATGCACAGACCTTGTATCTAAGTGCATCTCTTTTTACATAAAGCATAGTTTTATGGCATGTGCGCCAACCCTTTGCTCTCTGTAAGATTTGCTTTGTAAAACTGGTAGCATCTGATGATGATGATTCTTTGTGTTGTTCCATCGTCATCATCATTTTATTATTATTAATATTATTATGACTTACTTTTGAAGTTATCTTTTATAGTTATATAAGTTGGTCTTACACGTTTATTATATGTAGCATCTTTTTATCTATAGACCGCCGAGCGAGCAGATTGTCTACAGGAATCACGACTTTGTAGGTAGCACCAAATTTCCGTAAAATATCACAGATCATTCCATCTTCCATCAATATAATGTTGAAAGAATGATGTTTAGATTATGATACTCTGCCATACTATTTTCTTTGTACCTTGAATAAGCATCGTTGCATAAATGATTTGCCAGCTTTTATTAAAATTGCTACGCTGTAGTTCCTTCGCTTTCATAAAAAATATAGGTAGGTACAATAAGTTCAAGATGTTCTTTTTTGCCTATGAATATTCAAGTATAGCCATTTTTCACTTAGCATTCCACCATAGTATGCACGACATACAGTAATACCTAAAATAGCATCATTGCTTTAGAAAAAGCTTCCAAGTACAAAGGAAAACAAGCCCAGCCAGCATTGTCACTTATAAGAGCATACATTGAAAAAGCGAAAAAAAGCATCCTGACATTGAGTTGAGTCGTGTTGTCCTAAACAAAACAAAAATGAACAAATTCACACGTATCCGAGCCTGAAATTGACAAAAAACTGTTCTGCTGCTCATCACCATTATCGAAAACAAAAGTTGAAAAATAAAAGTAAATACCAAAGCTGATTTCATATGCCTCGCATGTTCACAATTGGACAGACAGATACATAATTATACACCCATGAAGCCAGATTTGGCACCTCAATAATTGTTCCCTTTTCCTTACTTATTTTTTCTTGAGTAAAAATCTATAAGAAAAGCCATTACGTGCGAGTCAAAACACACATTATATATAGATATCTTTCAAACTATTTTATCTTTTATTTGGAGAGAGAGATGGGCCAGAAAGAAAGTAGAAAGTAAAGTAAGACCACTATGAAATGGTCACAAGTACGTGCTTCTGTCTCAACACTACTTTCTCGTTGTTTTTTCACCCTTGCTCTGTGAGTTTTCGTGCCCTTATACCCTGCCACTACTACTACAACTCACAATCACAATCAAAATACCCCTAAAATCTTTCCTTTTAAAAAGCTTGTTTCACGTATTATTATTTTCTTTTTACTTCTTTCCTTCTCTGTTTCCTCTTTTTTCAAGGAAAATTATCTCATAAAAAAGTAGCCCATACAATTGCAATGTCTCGCTGCTTCTGGGAAAGAAGACCTTGTTATTGCGTAATATAATACAATGGGGAAATAGCTTGTAAGAGATGATGATAGTTGATTGCTTCCACGTACGAACTTGTATGCATGTCTATCCATTTTTTATATCACAAAAGATCGCATATCATCAGTTCTTTTCTCGTTACGACTTCCGTCTTATAGAACTCTGCACAGTGCGTTGTTATTAATGAAAAATGTAGAAGAAAATCACTCACAATTGACCATAAACAGATACCTGATATGTATACTTAGAGTCTGCTTAGATCGCTTTACGGGTATAAAATATACCATCAACCAACGTATCTTTCTTTTTGAGAAAACTGGTGACAATTTTATATTAAAAACATAAGATAAGGAAAAAGACAAAAGTTTGGGACGATAAAAATAGACATGAGAGGCACAAAATAATATGTGTGAATAGATAGATTTTGCGATGAATGGAGTTGTGAGAAAACGATGATGATTATTACTTACTTATGTGTCGGTTAATAGGAAAAGTAAAGGAAAAGTAGACTAACACAAAAAAATAAGCAAAAACTTTTGCCAACGAGTAAAATACATTTCAACTTATATCGTTATATCAATCATCTTTTCTCGTAAATACCGCACAGAATGGCACCAGTTGTTTGATCCTAATACTTGAATAAATGCGAGAATGAATCGTTCATTTCATATTGTACGTTTTTTGTCGTCTATGAAAAAATCTGTGTAGGAAACAGAAAAAAGATATGCATTTATATCCCAGCCTGACAGGTATTGAGTTCTTTATTGAATGGCGAGCTTTTACCAACTTTATGTCTGAAATTAGAATGATTCTTTTTCTTCTTTTTAGACACACTTTAGATTTTGGGTTTTTTGTGTGCAGTTTTTTCAGTCCACAAGTAACTTTCATAGAGAGTATGGTAACACCATTAAAAACTAAAATATTAGAAGGTTAGTGGCTTTTTCTGGAAAAAGTAAAGCTCTCACATATATTGCCAGGCTTGTTCCATAAGAGATTATACTAAGGTGGTTATAAAAGTGCCGAAAGACATTTTCTCTGACACCCTCAACTTCAACAACGACCACATAGTAAGCATACATGAATAATGCTGCACATTCCTCTTACATACAAATCTAACTGGTGAGAATAAAAAACTACGGTTAGTTACTCAAGTAGCAGCCTTCACCATGTACATACTCAAGAGTATTTATAATTATGTCGAACAAAAAACTATATAGGTACGTATACATATATGTATAAACTTTGAACAAAAAATGAATAGAAAAAAGGCCGGAATACTGAGAATATTAAACTGATTTTTTTCTGTTCCTCGTCCAGAGCTAATTGGTTTTACACAAGTGTTGATTCACTTTCCTGCCTGCCTGCTTAAGCTTGTTCTGGGGGAAAGAAAGATGACGAGAACGAAAAAATGGTTAAGGATATTCAAAATATATAATGGCGCAGCATTAAATATGTATGATGATGACGATTGGAATGAAACTGAAGCTGAGAAAAGTCAGTGGAGATGGAACTTACCAATTTCATTCACTTTCACGAGAGACGAGATGATATTAACAAACTTTTTTTCGGGAAAAGACACGATCTCAGAAAAAATACGTCCTTCTGTGATTGTGCCGCGTTTTCACTCACTGCAGCTGCTTTTGACTGGTTGAGAAAGTTACCAAGAAGAAGTTACTACTACTCATGGTTGTCCGTTAAAAACACTCTTGTGCGTACGAATATTTTTTTGCCCCTATTATATATAAAGATCCTACTTACTTTTTTCCTCTAAATTACTTTGTGTTCATATAGGGGCCCTTTTTTACATCCAGTCACACAGTCTCACTCAAATAAGTACTTAAATTACGCTGAGATTACATTTTATTTTTAAATGTACATTTTCCATTTGAGAAAAAACTCATCACCCGAGTAGTAAACTTGAGTTTCCAAACTGTTTGTGCACTTTTACTCCGAAATACTCTATACACTTTAGAAAAAATAGTATAGTATAGATAGCATAGTATAAATTCTTTTTTTTAGATTTTCACTACTTCTGTGAGGCTGGTATGAAAAGATAAAATTTTTGCAGGGACTTGTGTATATATCTGAATGTATGCAGAATGCAGGCAAAATAGTTTGTCTAAACTTCCTTGTAACTGTTATAAAAGTAGTATGTGGTAATGCTGTTATAATGACAAAACAAGTCTCAAACTAGAAAAAACTGATTTAAAAAAGTGAAGAAAAGTCAATTTAAAATACCAAACCAACTGAGTATGTTTTCACTAAGCACACTTTCTTCCCATACCACTTAAAAGCCTGTATACAGATTTTCAGCAAAAAATTGCTAGTCGGCTGAGCACTACCGACATAACATACACACTGTCAAATGTATTTCGTTTACTCACTAAATTCTACAAACTAACACTTTATTAAAGAACATAATGTGCATATATCACTCTGAATTGTTTTTTATCGTTGTAACAAATAAAATTCTCTGTTCACGTTTTCCTATCGTCAACGATTAGTTTCACTCAAAAAATAAATGTATACGTTCGCCAATATACTTTGGCAAGTTCAGCACGACTACTTTGAAGTGGGGAAACGCGAGAAAAACAGGAAAGCCAGAAGGAGAACACCTTCAAAACTATTTTCTCTCCTCTTCTGTTTGACACTGAAGAAAAAGAGTTGCAAAGTAGGAGTTGAAATATATAAAAAAAAGTATGTGAAGTCTACTTCAAAAAACCAAAAAATCTCATCGATGATAGGATATGTTGGTTTTGTAGGAGAGCGTAGGAGCAAACAAGTGAACGTTCAAAAGAGTAGGGCATAATGATTCCACTTTACTCCCTTTGATATCCTTATTATTCTGTCCATTGGAGAAGTGGTTGGTTGGTTGGTGTGTGGAGGTGGTGAGTGGTTCTTCGTTTGCGTGTGTGTTGTTGGCTGACAGAAAGAAGAGACTAACAACATTGGTTCATCTCTCCTTTTCTCAACTGACTAGTTACTCTCCTTACTTATGCCTTCTCTTTTTCTCAACTTTCTCTCTCCTTCGCCAGCAAGCTACTCGCAGGGAGGAAAGGAAGAGCATCAGAGCATATACCAAGTGAATATGCTTTTCTCGCTATTATGGATGGACTGTGCTGAGTAGAGAGAATGGAGAAGAGAGTGGTGGTAGCAGCGGTAGTGGCAGTGGCTTTTACTCTACTCTGATGGCCAACTATCATCATCACAACTACTGCTTAACCAACATTTTTGGAGCTTTTTTGCTACTTGCTCTACTGCCATACACACATTCCCCCCATATTTTTGCCAACTTTTCTTTTCGATTCTACTTTAAAATATGCTGATACTGGTTTCAGCAGGCTTGAGAGCCTTTGCTTTTTTAGCAAACAACGTTGCTGGTGAATAAGCGCAAGCGTCTATGTTGCTTTATGTATACCAAACCTCACAACTCACAAGTTCAAATGTAATTCTACTTCGATTTTGGTTTAATGTACAAACATAAAAACAAGTTGAGATGCAGAGTGGTGATAAAGAGTTTTGTTGATATTGGAAAGCATAAATGTACAAAACACGGCACGGTTCAGCATTCAGCAACAGTGCTTCACGTCTTCTTCCATAAAAATCCTGTTTTGTAAGAAACTGGATTGAATTGAAGAAAACACGTAAATACGCATAGTAAATATTTTTGAAGAGAGGGAAATGTTATTGAAAGATGAAAGAGCAGGTGCAAAAGTATTTGAGAAAGTAATGAGGTCTCAAAAAGTCTCAAGTGTCCCTTATAAAAATTTGCACATTGAAAGGTCGTGTACTATATGGTATTAGAAAATAAAGTAAATGATTTATAATGTTTTAACTTTTAATTGGTTTTTTGTTACATATATAAAGTGGTACAGCTTCAATGCGTCGTATGTGTACTGATAATTACAGAAATGATTACTTCATTTGTCTGTCTGGTTATGTCAAGTTTGTCATTGTCTAGATTTGTTTGCAGGACCATTACAAAATTAAATGAATATAGCCTACCGACAGCCCTTTGGTTGTTTGAAAAGAGCAATTATTTTAGGGTTTATTTACACAATAATAATTACTGATTGTCAAGTATCCTATATATATACGCTGATGTGTTACGTACGCCGTACCCATCGATCCTAGCGCCATCTAGCGGTGAGCGGGGCAGCTTCGTAGAAGCTGCTGGAGTGACATCTAGTACAAATATACAGACAGCAAATAACTAGTTAGCTATCATTTCAAAGAATTCTATTTAGATACATATATTCCAACATGATTCCAAAATTACATACACTTCTTGCAGCATGATCAGGCGAGTAAATTTGCTACTTTCTAAAACAGGAAATTGCAGTTTCATTTTGTTTGACACACTGTACAAAACAACATTCAGGAAATTAAAAGCTCGTCATGTAACTTTATCTTGACAAAATCCAGAAACAAGCAAGAACAAAAAAGTACAAAAAAGTGAAAACATCATGCACCTTTGAAACCTATTATTAAACAGCCAACAGCCTGAGGTTTCCGCATAATAATACGTCATGTATATTTCTTGTAATGATCAAACTGTAGATAGGTTAAGTAACAGAATAAAAAATTCCGACCAAACATCAAAGAATAGTTTTTACCTACCTATAAATTGTGTCGGAACCGGAAGCTGTGATCAATTTGTACATCATCATCATTTATCAAATTACCCATGTGTATGTAGGGGTGATTTTGAATATGACAAACGTGACAAACGTGACTTGTTACAAACGTCAGCTAATTTTAGTGTTTTCAGTGTTAAATAAGAGCATTCAGTCGCGGAAGATAAAATACAATCTTTAATTCGGATTATAGTATTCACACACTTTCACTTGCATCGCTTTCACCAGCGTATGTGTAAATACTTACGATTAGTAAGAGGAACCTAGGCTTATAATATATTGTTTAAACAACAGAGATTAAAGTATATATTATCTGAATTACTTCTCTTAATGCCGTTGACTTTGAGATTTGGAATCATTCACAACAAGTTCCTTTATTTGGTCGATTGATTTTTTAATACTTTTGACATTTTATTAAATTACTGCTGATCATAAAGCAATAAAGCATTATATCATAAATGTTCTCTAATATTATCTTCCTTCATGTTTCCTTCATGTATTTTTATTTCCATGCAATGCATTGATAGCTACCTAATTTTACATAATTTGAAACTTTAAGAATATTTTCTAAGATCATTAAATGCTTTATTCATTTTTCGTGACTGCAGTACTCATCCTTTACCTAATAATACCGTAATAAGTATATTGCATCCGGAGTAGTCATTCTGATTGAATCCGACTTTTGTTCGGCCAATCCCTCCGCTCCGTTGCTTCCGTGTATAAATCCTGCCCCAGACGTACATGTTTGAGAGGCCGGAAACACAACCCAAGCACCTTGCAAAGTTGGGTTTCCCTCACAGACAAGACATTGTCCTACAAACACAGCGGTACGTGGCAATTGAATGACAACAGAGGAATCATCATCACTGCTTTCACTTCCAAGTCCTCTTTCCTTGGCCTAAATACATTTTCACGAACAAATAAATAAAATTATTTTTGTATCACTCTTGCGCAACAACAATAGAGAACAAGAAGGGCAAACGCATTCAATTGAATATGAAAGGCCATTTGCATTGACGTTTCACCCATCTTCACCTCATATAGCACACCTTACACACAATTAAAACTTTCTCCTCAAAAACCAAGTTTGTCTTGCTATCAACTTCATGCAACAAAATTCTTTAATAACTTTAATATGTAAATAAGAAGCAGCGAGGCTGCCAAAGTAATTTCCCAGAAGGTCTTAAACTATCAAACCCTACAATAACTGTCATTGCTTCAAGAAGTTGCAGTGCGGCGAAGCGATGCTGGATGTGCACTTAAAACTTTTCCAATGATAACCAACCAGCAGTACAATATAAACCACATTGTTAATTTTCGCCGTATTAAACTTTTCTAATTGCATTCGCTAGACTAGACTTGCTTTCTGGCTGATAAGGTGGTATTTTCATAAAATATAGCGTAAGCGTAATGTGTTTTGTACATGAAAATCATCAGGAACTCTCTACTTTGAACCTGAACTAATAACTACTAAAACATTTATGCTACAGGAGCTGTAAAATCTTAATATAAAGCTGTCCTTATTGCAGACATGGGATTAAACATAGTATGCAGTAAAATTACAAGTATGAAGCAAGCATTTTTGTGTAAGCATTTTGTATTCATACATGGTTTTCTTTCCCCGTATTGATATGCTCCTGGAATACGATGGTAAGAGTTGTAGGGCTCTCCTGAGAAATTATCCCTTTCCCAGTCCATTGACTGTTAATCAGAGGAGGATATGGATTATCGGGCAGTTCAAAGATCCGAGTCTGGATTTCTATATGACCTTGTTGCTGTTCAGGTACGAGTTCAATTGCCGCTCCAGCTACTGTGCTCAACCACAAGCCGTGAAGAATACAATGGCGAGCATTAAGCGAATTTATATGTTTGTGCCCTTCTCCGCCAAGGATTGGATTAGTAAGCGCGCTAACCGATCCTGGTATTGGTGCTGCTGGAGGTGGAGATAGTGGAGAACCCAAAGTTTGCTTGCTAGATTCATATCTATCCAATCTTGAGACTAAATCCCTTAATAGCGATTTGAAAACTTCAGTGTCCAATAAATGCTGCTCGCCAATGGTATTGGATGGTACAACTTTGTCGATTGGGGAAGGAGGCAAATTATGATTAACGTTAGCGTTTACGTTGTTAGTTTTAGAAATACCACCACCACTGGCCTGACCAGCATGGTTGTTAGTTCCTTCCACAGGAGCGTTGACTGATTTTAGCTCGGGATCATGATTTTCCAGAGACTTGGCTTGATCATGATTTTCTAGAGACTTCGCTTGATCATGATTTTCCAGAGACTTGGGCTTGAGAGGTTCTTTCAGATTCGCACTCGCAGTATTTGATGATGTAGTTGTTATATTTATCACAGTTCGGTTCACGATAACTTTAACCTGTGAATAGTAAGATGTTTTTAATTCGTAAAATTGAGTAGAAATTACTAATTTCATGTTTCTAAGTATAGCTGTTTTAAGAGTTTGTGGTTGTTTTGTCACGTTATGTGTTTAAGTAAACTACCTTTGATGAGCCATCGTTTGATCTTCTATTGAATTTCTTGAAGTGCTTTTTGTGATGTCGACCTCCTTCGGCGATTGGTAGAAAGCAATTCAACACAATAAGAAGTACCACCAAACATGTTATGCCATAAGTTGACATTGTCAATTTTTCAAACAGAAAGTTAGAATAATCAAAAGTTTAAGATGACCCCATATTGAAAATCGAGGATATCGAGGTATGTGCAATGTGGTCAAAAACATCACTTTTCAAAAGAAAATTAGGCTGTTTGATTGTGTTACATCATTTGTGGTAGGTTAGAGGCAGATACCAGCCAGAATTTCCATAGAATTTTATGCCATATTATGCTCATTGACTTCATCATGGGTTCTTGACTCACCCACACAACTCCATACGGACTCATTTTGTATGAGATGCAGTGCAAGTCCCAGCACAACTTTGAACTTGTGGAAACGTTTGCTTTGGAAATAGGGTTTATAGAACAAGCAACAAAAGGCACCCATATCATATCATGATTATTGTTCCGTAGTTTGAAATCTTGTGGTTGGCTTCAGTAATTTGGACTATAAAGCTTTCCAAAATGGTCATATGAAGATTTTATGCATGAATAAAAAATATTATTAAACCTATTTTGCCAGATCTTCATATTTATTAAATTTGTTAATTGTTCTACATTTTATGTCAAACTTCAAACTTATTAAATGACTTTCAAATTCTTAGATTCCCAATTAAAATATAGCAGTACTAAAGTTTGCACATAAAAAAATAAATTGATAAGACAGTTACAAATGCTTGGTTCCAAGTCTCAATTTACATAAATATGCACCAAAAATGTTTCCCAGAGGCATTTTACATTATTATTTATGCTTGCTGAATACCTATTAAATATGATAGCAAAGCAATTAATGTTTTTTCATACTACGCAGAGCACACTTCTGTCAAAATTTTTGAAAAACAATGATGCATTAACGTTATTATTGCTTTTAACACTAACATGTAGTTAGTTTGCATAAATAAGATGTCCGTTTTAAGATAATAATATGAGCTTGTGAGTGAAAGTCGGTTCTAATGGAATTTGGATATCATGTTATAGAATAAGTAGAGCACAAAGCACAAGAACGGGAATTGAAGGATTATTTTTGCAGAAAGAAAACAAATGGAGTAAAACGCTTATATCTAGTGTGAAGACTGGGTTGGAGCGTACTGAAGATTTCGCCAGCGTAGTCAGTGAGTGACGGAATACCCCTGTAGTTTGAGTTCTACTGGCGCTGTGGAGAAAACCCTATCGATCGGGATCCGACATAACAAAGCAATAATAAACTTTACGTTGCTTTACACACAACGCAAAAGACCCAAGTACAAAAACAACTGTGCATGTGCATTGTACATTGTGGGTTTTCATTCACAACACAAGAGACAACGTCAACACGTGCGAAAAAGGAAACATTTCTGATGCAATCTACTAGTCATTAATAAATTGAAGCATATTTAATTGTTTACATGATACTATACTAACGTCTTTAGTTCAAAAAGAATAAAGCTGATCAATGGATTTAAATAACGAAAATAGAAAGTGCCAACTGTCAAAATGCTTTCAAATTGTAAGCCTAAATTGGGTGCGATGTGGCATGGTTTCAAATATTATCACAGATCATTCACATTAGAACTGTTTCTAACAAGACATTTTTCTAGTCGTTCTATAAGTAGAAATTACGTACGCATGCATACGAGAAGTCGAAGTCAGTGGATAGTTAACAAACGGACTCAATCAAACTCATCAATTAAAAGTTTGCTCTCATCATCACCGACAAGTAGTTACAAAAATATATGTGATAAATGCGGACAGTGTGAGTGCGAATGTGACAATTGTGACTTTGTGTCTGGTGATGAAGCTATATTTCTTAGGAAGCAATTATTGAACCATGATAAGCAAAGATTGTACAATTCATCGGCTAAACGGGATGGACTTACGGAACACAAAAGAATAGTCTCTGAGCTAATAGGTAAACCATTATTTTTAAAACTATTTTATTGTTAGTGTGAAAAGTTGCATTGTTTTGACTAACAGTGCGTACATAATATACAATACGTACATAATAACTATTCCCAAAAAATATATCAGTTATTCAAAACACTCGGTATCCCGAAATCTCTACTGGAAAGCATAGCAATCAGTGCAGTTAATAAAGGATCATGTCGAATTTTACACAATCATTTATATTCTTCTGTTAATTAGTTTTAAATTTTTTCTATCAACACTTTTTAAATTTTAGTGTTATAATATTCAAAACATTTATTCAAAAATTACTGTAAAAGTTTTATACTGTGTCTTTTGGCAATCATAATTTGTATGACAGTGATAAATTGTAAATAAATTTATCTAACCCCCCTATGAACATATCAATTTCTTTTTAAATGCATGCACGACCAACATTTTCCTGCATGGATGAGCAAAGTTGCAGCTATGCATATTCCTCAGGATGAAGTATTTTTTGAATTTGAAATACAAACAAGTTTCACCCTTGACGTAACAAATTAGATACAATAGACAAAGAACACAACGACACATTTTAGATTGACTGAATTCAATACGACTATACGACCGTGTTTAGGCTCTGTGAATGAATGGCTCAAATCATTCACTCAAGAAACAACTGCATATTACTACAAGCATTTCAAAGGAAAAGGCCGTGGAGGGAGTCATCCTTGAATATATACAGTGCATACAATGTAGCACTCATAATCACAAAGTAGGTTTAGAAAAGTAGATTTTAATGCATCCAGTTCATCACCATCCCTGTACTATCGTCGTATCGTATGTAACGGTATAAAATATCCAGGTTTAATATACTGGATCCGGATACCCTACCTGTTATGCAATTAATGAATCAAAGATAATGCAACAAAGTGCATAATGTGTACAGTGCTGCAGTGCATAATATTATGCATGTTTGTTTGTTTGTTCGCTACACCAGCACCCCGTCCTGTGTTGCAGGATAGTACTAAAGTAGGTGAATGGTACATATCATCACAATTCTTTGCTGACAGCCACAATGAAATCCTACAGCTCCTTCAGGAGCAAGATTTTAAAAGATTATCCCTACCACTTCCCTTGGCCATATCATTTTCCACTAATTCTGCCGGCCCCTGAAACCTGAGGATAAAAATGTGTTAAAGGGGTTTAGGTAGAAATGTAACTAGATATCTGTACATGTTCACTTACTTCGTTTTAAAACTTTACACAGAACTTATAGAAACATGATTCCAGTTTGAGATTATCCAGCAGCAACATCCCTTGACAAAATCATAAGCCATATGTACGCCCAAACAGCAGCGTAGAATTTAACAAAAGTTATAAATACATTACAGTGACGCAGTGTATAATCACAATCAGTCCTCCTACACAATTACACATTAATGCATTATTTAGTAGCTTTCAAAAATAGTTGTGTTTAACCTTTAGCAAATTATTTAATACTGTGTAGTTTGTAATTTCTTCCGTTACACTTTTGACATTCATGGCACGGCAAGTCATACAATGAAATTTGACCCGTGGCGATTAGTTGGAGCGTACAATTAGTTCCATTTGTTCTTATTATTACAGAAAAAGATACATGAATTTTTGTACACAATTGAAAAAAGGATTCGTTATTTCGTTGAAATCATAGTTCTGACTTTAGTCCAGTTTGTTCAACAACAGTCAGCCAGATTTCTTAAATTTAAGTATATCAACAAAGGTAAGTACAGGTTCATAATATGATCATATCTCTAGTAGACATTATCTACACTATTCCAATTCAATAAGATGGAGCTTCGGTTGTCAAAATACCCGCATGTAAAATTTGGAAATGTAAGCCTTTCGACATTTAGGTCATTTAGGTAGAATATATTTTGAATACGCTTTTATAGCTGATTCCAGCTAACAGAAACAACAGCGTATGTATAGCATAGCATTCATTATCTTTAATCTTTAAATATTGGAGCATATTTTAAATTTTCTTATAGATTTTGTTAGATTAGATAGGTCAATATTTGGGAAATATGTATACGCAACACATATTTTCAGGACACAGATTGCAATTGCAAATATCTAGCTAAATAAGCGCAATGAATGACATCATGGGTGCAATGCCACGGAGTAAAAAATATGTTAAATATTATATGTACATTGTACACAGTAGAGAAATGCGAGATTTTTTTTACTGTTTGAATTGAATATGACTGTTTCTTTTAAAATGGGATTGGATACCGTTTGTTCAGGGAATAGAGCCAGAGCAGTGCTATTGCACAAGATGGGTTTGATGAATGAGTCTGAAATAATATATGGACTGGATCAGCGGATGTAATTCTAAAACAAAAAAATATCCTTTCATCTTTCATGCATCTTTTCATTTCATATTCAGCAGAATCCCCGTTTCATATTCACATTTTGTAGGTACACTAACCCAGAAAAGCGAACGGTTGAAGGTACATTTTTCTTTTTGTAAGTTTGCAGTTGCAACAACGTGCGCTGCTCATGTATATATCTCAAACGAACTAATAAGCATAATAATGAATACTTGATCTTTCTTTGATGCATAAACTGTACACTCACGTCAAAAAGTTGTTTTTAATTTGTAGAAAACTTACATGCATGCAAAAAATGTTTTTGGAATCTGAGAGGGAAAATCAGGCGGCTAAACTTTAGAAAAACATAATGTATTTTCTCCAACTACTCCAACAAACGTAAACTGACAACTCTGATATCCTAAAATAAAAACCTATGCAATCTATGATATAAATATAACACTAAAGTTGATGCTCAATTCTCCTTTTGCTGGTCTGACGTTCTGTTTTTGTAATAATGTAATTGTCCTGCCTCGAAAGGGTTCTCAGTTTCCGTTTGGTTTGAGGTGGAAAATGATATTTCAGTGTGTCAGCGTCAGCCCAGCCGAACAAAACTATCAAAATATATTACCCAGACACCAGTCATGCCTTTAAATATTTGACAAAAACAGCCTCAGAACTAATGAATTTTGACAATCTCTGACTCAAATTAATCAGCTTTCTACCAGATAGTTGTGCTCTGTATAAACTGCAATAATTTGCTGGAAAACAATACTTTGTTTTGTTCACTTCATAATAAAATTATTTTATAATGTCAGAAACAATGAATCAACCGCTGACGGTTTGTGTGGAGGGAAATATCGGAAGTGGAAAAACAACGTTCCTGAAGTACTTCAAAAAGTATCCGGAAGTTTGTGTAATCGACGAACCCATCCAAAAATGGAGAGACTGCCAAGGATATAATTTGCTGGTAAGAACGAACAACAAACTCCTTGCTGGATAGAAAACTGAGCTATTTTTATGTTTTTGTAACTGACTGACGTGAGGAGGGAGACTTTGTGTTCGCGTTCTGCACTATTTTCTCTGCAAAACATACATGCAAACAAATACCTACTTATCAAAATGGAATTGCTTTGTTACACGTTTGTTTGTACAGGACCTCATGTACAAGGATCCTCAGAAATGGAGCTTATGTTTCCAGTCGTACGTTCAACTTACCATGCTGGACCTTCATACAAAACCGACTGTCCAACCAATCAAAATGATGGAAAGGTCAATATTCAGCGCACAGTAAGTTTTCATCATCTATGATCTTATAAACCTTTTTGTTGTTGTCCTAGTCATAGGTCATAACTTATGGGTACATACAAACAGACAAGACAAATAATGTGCTTTTATGTATGAAGTGCGCTTGAACACACGTTTCGAGTTATTTTTGTACGATCGTTTTCGCGTGAAATAGTAATAAGTTTAAGTAAGGATGAGTGTCAGCAGATTGATGTCGTATTTGATGTTGTGTGCAGATGTTCATGAAAAAAATTTGTTCCAGGTATTGCTTTGTTCAGCACTTGCGAGAAAATGGTCTGATGGACGATCCTCAGTACGCTGTCTTGTCTGAATGGTTCAATTTCTCAATGGAAAATTTGCCAATCAAAGTTGATCTCATAGGTATGTTTCTTTCCTAAACCACTAGCACAATACTGATATCAGTTGCAAGTGGATGCATATAATAAATGTGATAGGAGATAGCATAATAAAATGGAAATGCAATGGAAAATCTTGATTTATAAGGTTTATTGGGGAGACCTGAGAATACAATGGAATAGGTGACCGATAAAATGATATAATATTATATTCTATTTGATGTACATTCCAGTATACCTAAGGACTGATCCAGAGATAGCGTACAAGCGAATGGGACAGAGAGGAAGATCTGAGGAAAACTCCATCCAGTTGGAATATCTCCGAAGCGTGCACAAACACCACGAGAACTTGCTGATTCACAACCAAAACATGCTACCTTGTCCTGTGAGTTGATATGATGTTCATTTGGCACGATTAGTAGTGTAGTCAAAGATGATGGTTTAATGAGGTCTCAATGGACACTCCCTTGCCGAATTTTATGCATGTATTTTTCATTGAATATAGGTTTTGACACTTGATGCAAATACAGAGCTGGCTGATATGACACCAAACTACGTACTTTGTGAAGAAAAGATGTTCCAGAAAGTAGCTCTAGCCAACTGCTAAGAGACTGTGCCAAAAATGACTTGCGGAGGGCGTAAACTGATACTTGACAAATTTCCAGACGCAAAAACTAAAAATGATTATATTGTTGTTTATCATCCCGTAGTTTCCAAAGACTTGCAAGGATTTCATTCTTTTCTGTCAGTATTTATGAAAAATCAGTATGTAGAATTTCATTATTATTGGAATAGAAGTTAATAATATGATATTTTTCCGATTTTGTAAAGATTCCAAGTAGTCAAAGTACTACTGGCTGCTTCCTTTTACGTATCATATTTTTCAGAAATCGAACTAAAATTGTTCTAAATTAAACTATAATGACCAATGTGCCTTTTTGATTAAAATCTTACCTTGAAAATATTATTTATCTACTTGTAATATATTAATATAAGTAGTTCTTCACTTGTTTTTGTTATTGTTTTTTGATAATTTATTCCCTAGTGTTTTGTAGTTTTGTATTAAAATATAACTATTGCCAAAAATTCACTTTTGCATTAGCAAAACAAATAAAAAATATGCAATTAAAATTATTGATAAGGGTTTTACGATGTTATTTACAGATGACTAAATTTGTAATTTAATATTGATTGGATGAATATATCACAAAATAAAATCAATTCTATATATGAGCTTATTCTTGAGTTTTGGAAATTATTCCTTTTCCAGCATCCAAAATGACACTGTCACCTGCAAATATTTAAAACATACACAACAATAATTGTATGCTTATTTAATTTTTTGATTCCATCTGGTCGACCAATTTAAACTTACCAGTTTTAAAAATCTTGGTTGCATTGACTGCGCCAACGATGCATGGCAAACCATATTCTCTTGCAACAACGGCACCTAATCAAAGTTTCAACGTTGAATATGCAATGATTTATAAACTGATGGATAATTCAAAATTGCTTTTAAAAATGCTATACCGTGAGAAATAAGACCTCCCAACTCAGTAACAACGCCTCCTATAAAAAGTAAACAATGATCATGTCAATATTTGACGAACGGTTATCATCATATATCTCCAGTTACAAATATGTAGATAGTAGATACATAATATAGGTTTATTGCATCGATATACATTGCATATAGAACCAAATGCGTATCAATTTACCCAACAAAGGAAAAAAAGGACTCCATGCGATATCAGTACCATGAGTTATAAGAATATCTCCAGGCTGAAGGATTTCAGATGCCTCGTCTACAGTCAAGCAGACTTTTGCTATTCCTTTTGCTACTCCTCTAGAAACTGGAGTGGCTTGTATAGTGTCAGTAATAGTGACTGGGGTGAAAGTATCCATCTTGAAATGCAGAGTTAGTAAAAAATACAATGTAAAGGAAAAACTAGTGTAGTATACAGTTTTTTTCTATTTCAACCGAAAAATATATAGCATCAATAAAGTATTAGAAAGCTCAAGATAAATTTGCTGTACAGTACATAGCAATGCAGTTAAAATAATGATATTGCTATTTTAAGACTGGTCTCTTTAATTGAATGAAGTAAAGAACACATTCATTCAACTACGCAATGAGAGAATCGAGAAAAGGACAAACAACCATACTTGTTTTGGTAATCCAGTAGATATCTCAGGAAATTCCAACTTTTCTATGAGAGGATACATCTTCTGCCGCTTCATTGCCCTGAAATCAAATCAAATGCTTAGAATATACGACATTTCGTTAAGTAACATATAAAGCGTTCCAATTCCATTAGAGACATCAGCATATTTTGTATATTAGGAAGGAAAGCACTTTACTTTTGAAGAATGGTACTGCTTGATATATCTTTGTTTACAAGCAAGCCAATTTCGAAGTGAGTCAAGTGTACAATCAGACTTTCACTTGGAAGTATTTGCTCCCGGACCATGAGTTTGGCCAAGTAATGATATTGCTGCTTGAATTCATCAAGTACTCGAACTAACAGTGATTTGGTTTTTTCTCTACAAGCCACTGCATTTCTACATGTTGGCAAGATAAATTTGAGTAGCCTCCTGAAACTCAAAAAATGATGGCACACACATTAATTCAATGGCATACATACAATACAAGTACTCTATTTAATAGATGTGGAATTTCACAGTTTTTTAAGGTTTCATCATAGACAAATATTAGCAAGCAAACCTTGTCATTGGTTTTAGATTCGACGACAGCGAGTTTAGCAGCTCATCATCATTTTTGTAAGCAGTTTTTGTCTTAGTTTTGACAAAGCTGTCCTTTTGTGTGATTTTATTTTTCAACATGTTTCGAAGAATTGGTAAAAATGATAGAGGAGCATTTTTCCAGGAGGATTCTCCGATATCCAGCTTTTCCAAAAAAAGAAGTAGAAAAAGTATAGAAGCACGTGTCATCCGGCATGAAAAAAGTTCTTCGAAAGTTGTAATACGGATAGGCAACAGGATGTTGCGAATGAAAAATAGATTCATGGGTGTATGTTTTGCGTGTGTTGCCACATTCTTATAATTTTTCACCGAACCTTTGCACCTATATAATATTATGTTTGTTATATTTGCAGAAGTAAAAAACAACAATAAAGGGATCTAAAAGTTAGTATGAAATGAAGTTTGGTGAAAATAATATCAAAAAGAATAACAGACAATTTTAAAAAGTAAAAAAGAAGCGGAAGAAAAAACGACGACAAAAGCACAAACTAAGTTTACACTTCATTGGAATGCCAATTTGTTAAGCGAAGATAGACGTACGTTGTATTGAACATATATTTATGATCGTTTTATGATATCTATATTGTTTCAGAGTCAATATTGTTTTCGAAAACATATTAGCTGTGTAGCTTTTTCTACGAATAACTACAACGTAAAGGTAAGTTCAACAATATTGTATTGAATCGTCTACAATTTGACAACCGCTGCTGACTAGTAGTAGTTCAAGTCTATTTTTGTTTTCATATTTCTTGCTTATTATCAAACGCGTAAAAAACATAACTGACTGACTTCGAGAAGAAGAAAGTAAACAAATTAAACCAATTACTTTTCTACCTGATTTAATCTTTTCAAGAAAATCGCATATTATGCGCAGTGCGATATCACCTACTTACTTTCACTTAACATTTCTACACCTACACACTTCTTCTAGCAGTACGCCTAGAGGGACTTTTTGATTTTAACTATCTAACTGCGTGTTATCACCAAAGAAGCTCATGCTTATAACTTATAGGTACACCAATCTCTGAACCGGCTATTTGTAAAAATGTGTTTATCATAGGGAAAGTATCATAGAAAGCATTTGTTAAAGTAATGACATTGTAATATAATATGATGTAAAGAAAGAAAGTTTGAAGTACGGGATACTAATGATAGCATAGCACTGGTGAAGTAGGTATGTGCTTACCTCAGCAAAACCTCGATGTCCATGTTTTTCAAAGAAATCGTCGAGAGCCCGGCTCACCTCGTCATTTCCTCTCAGCCATTCAAGGGCTTTGTCAGGAGATACCTCTAAAAATTCCTCAGTGATGTACTTGAGCTCTCCACCATGCCTTATAATTTGATCTCCAAGCTTATCCATATCTTCGGGCATTTCTGCGGATTCCACGTTTGCGAAGACGGAGAGTAATTTTGACGCATCTTCGAATAAGCTGCTCTTCCATTCACTTGCTACACACACGCATATATATAAACACAAGAGAATATTATATGGGAAAGGAAGCAATAAGTTCTGAGAATGTGTGGGCATAATATAGTCTTAGGCAGTTCCGCAACGACGAAACCTTTCCGTAGTTTCTAGTTTCTACTATTACTACTACTCTGTAACATGTTGTAAAAAACTGCTGACAATAATAACTTTGCAGACATTTTGTCTGAAAGATTTCATACAGCCAGCATGAGATGAGGATGAAGAGACAGTTTTGCATTGGAAAGAAAATATTTTTAAAGAAAACATTCGATTTCACTCAGCAATCATATTCTTTAAATTGTGGCCAATATTATTCTTTTTAAATATAAATCTTTTGCGATCCAACTCAATTACTCAATAAATATACTCTTGACTTTGTCCTTTCCTAGGACTATATTAATGCAAGCTCTTAGAGATTAAAATATGAGGCAACCCAAACCTTTTCTATTCACAAGTAACCTTTTGGATTCAAATATTTACACAAAGGTAAGTATTACGAAATCTTACGTTTCTTCCCCTCCGACAAGAACAGGAATAGGAAAAACTGACTTCCTGTACTGCTTTGAGTAGTAATCAAATGTGCTACACATGCCTGTTACATAAAGCAAATACGATTAAAAAGCCATATCCTCAGGATTCAATTTCAACTTTATGTAACAAAGTCAAATGCATATGTAAACAAACCAAAAATTTTCTTTGAAAATCAAGGGTGCATTGGACTGAAAAGTCACAATACTTACATAATAAAGATGAACAAGATCATTTGCCAGTTGGTCATAAACAGTCTTGGAGTTTTGTGAAATGCCTGAATAGTCCAGTTTAAATTTTTTATATGCTGTATCCGTTTTCTCTGCCTCAGATTTGAATCTCATGAACATCTATTCAAAGTAAATATATATAGCAACTCATGCGCATCTCTTTAAATAATCAATGCAGTGGATTTCAAGAGAAATGACTGAGCAGTCTTACTTTCATGGTCGCCACAAAATCTTTAAGTTTATTAAGTCCAGAGGCAATACCAAACCGTTTGGCAGCAATCTCTCTTATTTCTTCATCAATCACTTGTCTTCCGAACACTGTTTGATCAATGCAAATAGACGCAGTGGTAATTTCCTCTTCGACCGTTGCATACAACGTTTGAAACATGTTGACGTGAAGACGCTGTTGAAAAGCGGGACAAGAGTTATTTCTGTAGGGGCTTAATGGAAACCGACCTCCTTTCCTCAAATAAATCTGAATTTGAACAACGTAGTCGATACAGCGGTTGATTGTTTGACCGATCGCATGAATAGCCTTCGGAAGAACTTCGCTATTTCAGACAAGACATATAAGTAACAATGCTGGTTTAAAAGACAATTTCCTTGTTTCAATCAACTAGTCGAGACATATGTTTACCGCTAATTATTAAAGGTTCAAGAAATGTTAAATGTAGCAATAAAATGGCAAATGGTCAAGCAAGCCATAATTCACAAGCAAATATCTTAGCTTTTGCAATAAAAACAGCAAATTGGTCATAGTACGTAGCTTATAAAAATACTATCAAAGTCAGTAAAACAATCACCCAGTATTGGCAGTAGTATATCGATCCAAATTCGTGCGAATTGGTGCATCAAGTTCATGCAATATTTCAAAGTCTGACCAGGCATCCAGCGCAGTTAGATTCCGACATTGAAGAATGAATATTTGTCCATCCTAATGGGAGTTATTACACAAAAAACAAAAAGGAAATGAGGATAAAAGCTGAGTCTAGTAGACAATATAAATGAGAAAACGCGATGTGCCATGAAATCAGATGAGAGGAAAAAGAATAAAATAGCTTTTATCATTCAACAAAAACAATTTGTGAAGATCGCTGAATAAGTGAAAGCAGGAAAAGAGAGAGAGATGAGATGATGGGGCGGGCACACCATATACTTAACGCAAGGTTAAATTCGTGCTGGGATGGAAAATTGACAGATTGTGATGACGTGCTTTCATGATACTTGGGTGAAAACCAGAAAACCAAACGACAAGAATACAGCATCTTTTCATGCTACCCCACATTTTTGTATTGGTCATTCACAACCCTTTCTCTCTCATTCTCTCATCATCAGATAATCAAGACTTTCCATTGTTTTAGAGCATTACACGAAACATGGATTCATCGTACCTGAATAGCCCATTCAATGTCTACTGGCTTCTGGTGACCCATGAATAGCTCGATTTCAGCTGCAACAATCCCTAGCTTCAGTACTGTCTCATCATCAAGACAAAATTGTTGGGATTCTCGGTCCGCCATACTAATTTCCACGGTGGAATTCACCTCTTCGGTACTGTTGTCGGTTAGTTCTGTTCCCTGCGTTCTGCAGATGATTTTTGTTCTCTTTTCTCCCAAAACTTTTTTCCCGATAGTCACGTCCGTCCACCATTTATTATTAGTGGGAGCCGTAATGAACCCATTGTAAAAGTTTTCCGTACATTTTTCACTCTCTGTGTTCCTCCCACCATGTTCTTTTCCGACTCGAATTAATGTAATGGTATCTGGATCACAGGAACCTGAAACGACACTCTGGAAGAAGAAAATTATATTCGGTGAAATGCCGCAAGATGTGGAGGAATAACACATGTACATAGTTCTTGAATGAACCATCATTATGCGATTCTGAGGTTAAAAAATTGGAAAATGATCCAATATTCTGAGAACTGAAAATGTTCATTTTTATCATATTATTACAAAAACAGAGTTAGGTATACAGGACAGAATTTTTGAATTACATTACGAACCAAAAACTAGGAAAAAGAATTTTTAATGACTTGGATCAGTTGTTTTTTGGATCCACTTACTTCGCCAAGTCCATAGTTGGCCGTGATGATCATCTCAAAAGGATTCCCAGTTCTAGGATCAGCAGTGAAAATTACTCCGGCGCTTGTGGCATCTACCATTTCCTGAATGACGACGCCCATTTCACTTACAGCCGGCTGTCCATGATTTCTTGTGTTTTACAAAAAAAACCGAGTTTGAAAAATGATGAAAAGAGAAAGCAAAATGAAGGACATTTTACAAAAGAAGTAGTAAAAGCAAGCTTATTTATAAGGCTTTTTCCAATATAAAGCAAAGGGGATCTCTTCCAAAATTTCTTAAATATATACATAGGCACATACAAAGTCACTAAAAGCTTCTTTTGAGATTCGAACATTACAACTGGGACAAGGAAAAAAGAGTTTACACATCATTTCCAGTCATCCAGTCAAGTGGCTTAAACTGGATACAAGATACACACACAGACATAAGCAATTGCCAAATTTTTAACGAAAGTACATAAAGCGATGAGATCAGCAAGCAGTGGTGAATACAAAACTAAATTGCTTGCTACGTGTTCATATATAGTAAAGTGAAAGCGCATTTGAAATCTCTGATAGCGGATTCCGGATATTGTACAGAAGAAAATACGCGCACTTTTGCTCAGAAAAGCATTACATTTTGTGCGATTTCTGTTTTTACAAGTTGACCAGGCATATAACTTACAGACGATATCTTACAGACTGGACTGTAAACAATGAAGCCCAGCATTCTATCGTTTTCCTTGCAACCAAATCTTGAGAAACTCCGAGAAAAGTTTCATTTTGTCCAGCACACGAGAGATCAGTGCCATCCTCTAAAACTCCTGACGACCTCACTGCAAATCTAATCTTGTTTCGATTTTCTTCTCCAAATATCGTTCCAATCCGCTGGGATATTAAAGCTGAAATCCTCTTCTCTGCATCACTACATTTTATCTTTTTCATTACCCTGAAGGAGAAAAAATATTGTTACATGTAATAACAACCTGTTTTGATGAGAAATAACATTTAAATTTGTCCTTTTATCCAAATTTTTATCACATATGTTTACTCGATTGTATTTTTTCTATTTTCGATGTATCTTTTTATAATTTTTGATTTGTTTCAGTTGTCCTTCTTGAATGGGAAAGAAAATTATGGAGAAAGAAAATTGCGAAACTAAAAGTATCAAAAGTGTCACTTACGCAAAATGTTTATGGCCATGAAACTGTTAAAAGAAAATTGTAAACTACACTCTCGGATATATCCGAGTTGCCCCAAGGATGAAAAACTGCAAGATTTTATTGGAAATAAAGTGTATTTATTTACATAGTCGTACCTTTGTCAAGTTTGTTAAGTAGAGTAAGTTTTATGATTCTATTGTATCTTATATCTATTCTGTCCCTCTAAAATTTATCAGGGTTCATAAACTCTTTAAAACTTGGTGCAAGATTGGCTAAGGGAGAGAAAAGGGAAGTTGTTTGTTTGTTTTACAGACTCCGGAGTACACTCCGAGCGGGGGTTGACAGGCTGCAAAGTTATGTGTCGGCTTTTGATTGCGCGTGAAAGATTAAATCTGATGAAGGAGAAAAGTAAATATTAAAGACTTGCGCTGGTAATTGTTTATCAGGTTAGTTCACAAAATCTAAAGAATCAGTCAAGTCTGTATGTATAAAGGTCAGGGTTGTTCTCGGGTACCAAATTCAGTTTTGTATTAAGATAAGATGCGACATATTATTATAGAATTCCTTTGCATAAACAACTACGCTACTTTGATACACTGGTTGACATTTTACACAACTCTTAACAAATTCTTGAGCAGACACTACATGAGCAGTTTAGGGCAATCAGATATTTCTCTTTCACCCTGAAAATCTGAAAATACGATGTAAATCCCATGAAATTGAATTTGCCTGCTTCAACTCTAGTCTCGATTTACTACTTTACTTTCTTACTGTGTGCCCTCCAAAAACTATTAAGGCATGTAAATACATGGGTATGTTTTATGCTTGAAACGCTTGAGTCGTTTTATCTAAAATAGTGCAAGCATAATAATAGCAATAGCATACATAATAGGATCAAAGAATAATGCACGTGTATCTATTTCTGTCGTATTTTTATGCTTGATAAACAAATGACAACAGAACCTCTCAACATAATTCACGATTTGGTAAAGTTACTTATTTGGAATTACATATGGATAATGATTCATTTCGTGAGGATATAGCTATTTAATAAACATCCTTGACACACTTACAAGGAGCATGCATCCTCCAGACTTGGGGTACCGTTAAAAGTGGCACTGTTGAAAATTTCGGCAAACTTCTCCATGTCTAGTAGCTGTCGAAATAGAGAAGTAGTGACGCAGAAGCCTCGGGCTGTTTTTACCTGTATCATAAGAGTTTTAATATTTACTATTAAGGCTTATAATATTATTCAGAATATCTGTGCGGAAACCTGAACCTGTCCCTATATTTCAAACTGTTAATAACCCAAATTCAAGGTTGTATCTCAATCCGTTAATATCTGTAAACCAAAATGATTGTACAGAATTATACGACACGAATGTTGTGACACTAGTAAAGGTGGAACTCGTGTTTCGGTAATTTCAAAAATTTTTTGAACTTTCTCTAAACATAAAATCGGTAGCACTCTCTTTTCTCTTATGAGAGTTTTCCAGCAGTGCAATTACATATCGCCCAAATAAAAAAGTTTATATACTGCGACTGAAACTTGAAAGTTTATCACTGGAAACCCTTTTGAACCTAGTGGTTTTGAAAGTTTTGTGTTCTCGTGTGTACATCAAGTATGAAGGCGAATACCTAGTGGATAACCTACTTATTATCACAATGATATAGAGAATTTATCCATTTCACTTTTAAAATCCTGATATACATAAACTTTGCAGAAACATATTCTACAGAAGTGGTGGCGGTGATGAGGATTTATGGTGGCCAAATTCTTATATTTATTTACAAGTAGCTATAGTATATGAATTCGCTAGTGTAGGTCAGGCTTTTGTAAACAGATCCATTACTCTTTTCGTTTGGAATCGCGAATTGAGGAATGTTAATGGAAATAGCGTGCATGCAATAAACAAATTGCAAAGTTAATAGCATATTTAAACAGCTTATTTTTATACATAATATTATATACCTACCTGAATATTGGACTGTTTCTGAGTGAAAGTTTGTAACTTTGCCAAAGAGGCCCCTTTTCCTCCAACTAGGGGCACTTTGAGACAAGATGGATGACAAAATTCTAGGAAATAGTTTTTTTCGTCCTCATCACAATCGGCTCCATAATTATTCAAAAGAAGCTTGCCCCCCTCCTGATTTGAAAGTTTTTGCGGCGAAACAAGTTCACATGTTTGGTTGCCTACTTCAATGTGATTTTGTAAAATGTTCATGTTCTCGCTGTTCTTTTTATTCTGAATAGTTGTTTTGCTGATTTTAGAAGTTTCAAGTACATCAGACTTGCGAATTAAGACACCATTTGCATTTTGGCCGTTAATTGTCAGCTTGAGATATGTTATTTGAGACTCATTAGGGAGATGGCAAGTTTTTACTGCAGACCATATCTCAACTTTTGATGTTCTTTTACCATCTAAATAAAATTTAACGAACCATCAATTTCAGTGGTACTTTTCTCCTTGAAGTATCTCTTTGTGATACAAAATGCTCAGTGAGAATGCATTTCACAGCAAGTTTTAAAGCATTATATTATTAACAATTTTGTAACTATTAAAAGTTAATTTAGCAGAAATTAAGTTACGTAACAGCTTCGCTTCAATTAAAACTAGGGCATTTGTGTATTGTTTAGTATGTTTACCATAAATGTTGAATAGCTTTGGGAAAGTTGTCTCGTTAAATATTTGTGTTGGAGTACAGTCAACATTTGTTATTGCAGAATCTCCATAAGAAGACCAAAGCATTCTTCCATCTGTCCATCCATCTGTGGAAACAGAAATTCAACACTTTAAAAGCTACACATATTTTTTTGCTTTGTTTAATTTCAAAGTTCGTGCTAGACGTCACTCTTTCCTCTCATAAAATGAACATTCAAGTTTTGAAGCCAATAAAAGGGGCATGATTGCAGATTCCATCACATTCTGTCATAAAAATACGTATATACTAGTAGTCGCCTACAGCCTTTTATAGCACAAAGTTGAAGGAATAATATTTTCAAGTCATTCATGTGGTTCTCCCTTGCCATAGGCAAGTTTTAAATAAATATGCATACCGATCACTGCGGTTAATCTGAAACCGTCTCCGTTGTCACCGATGGCAAATAACTCCAGCCGTCTCACGTTGCCCCAAAGGAGACTTGATCTCTGCTGCTCTGTCACGGGAAAAACATCAAACATTGTCGTAAATCCAAAGGAACTAATAATTTCCCGTGTTCTGAAGCCATAAAGGTAAAGTTGATGCTCAGCAATAGACTGATCTTGATGGCTGTCGTTAATATTGACGCATCCATGTAAAGTCCCCATCTGTGAAAACCCTTCAGGTACGAGTTTCCTG